>PNEQ01023370.1:0-26511 GCA_003012365.1 Medauroidea extradentata
TCACCGGAGACCCATCTTATCAATAGAAAAGTAAATTTCCAATTTACTAGTATCAGTTTAAACTGTCTTCGCCTCCCTGTTTAATCAACGTATAAGTTACAAAACTTGACCGGTAGTAGATTATCTGAAATCGCAGTAACTGGTAACAAAACCACTAAAGTGGCAGTTCTGCTAGGTTCGGCAATATTCGGAACACTTCGGCGAGAAAGCACTGCAACCGTAGCTTCTAACACAGCGTTACGTAGCCAATCTTCTCCCGTGTTCCTTCCGCCCGGCCACCCCTCCAACCCCTTCATTCACCCGAATACTATCGCTGCAACTCTATCCACTAGAAGCGATATTGCAAGCGCTTTTCAACAGCTTGCTTTGGTTGTTTACTACGAGTTCTTATCGTCCAATTGACAGTGTTGTAATCCGAGCGGAATTCGTAAAAGATACCCCTGTTTGCAGGAGTCATAGTTAGCTTCTGGTAGAGACAAGGTTGTAAGTAAATATTTATTATAATCAGAGAATTATCAGGAAGATGCCTGGGCAAGCACTGCTTACCTTGCTTACCCTGACGAGATGCCACTGCTTATCATGAAGGTCTAGACAAACTCAAAGCCATCCTCAACTCTGGTCACAAAATCTTAACATCTTCACCTCTTACTCAGAACCCTTTTTTTCAAAGCCCCTAGACTGGTCTTCAAACACCCTCCGAATCTCCGAAACAAACTTGTTCGCCCCAAACTATCATCTAGTCCAATAGTCAATACACCCACCACTACCAAAGGGTTACATCTGTGCAATAGCCCACGCAGCGGCACTTGTGCCATACACCAACCATCCACATCTTTCTATAGCCAACTCATTAACCAAACCTACCCCATCCTGGGCAGCTACAACTGTGCCACAGAGAACCTCATTTACCAGCTACAGTGTAAACATTGCTTGGCTGAGTACATTGGTCTCACTACCAACACCCCCAGGCAGAAGATGGGTAGCCACAAGGCTGACATCAAAAAGGCCCTGGCTGGTACCAATGTGGGTTCATTAGACAAGCCAGTTGCAGCTCATGCGGCATCCCACAATCTAGATTTTGATTTCTGCTACACAACCAGAGTGATAAAAGCCTTAACACCATCCATGAATAATGCAGAACTAAGGCGATGGGAACTGGCCCACCAATACATAACAAAATTCAGACAGCCACCTGACCTCAACCTCCGATAACCACAATTCATATTCAAATCTGCCGCCTACCTCTCTAGTTCACTTCCTGGCTGCTAGGTTAACCAATTACCGTCTGCCACATTGCAGTACATTGTCTTCTCTTCGCCCGACGAAGCCATGCATGGCGAAATGTAACGATTAGCGCCTCCGCCCAAAATGTGTCGTCCTTTTAACTGTCAACCTCCATGATACTCTGTGAGTACATGTTTCTATTTAATTTTAAGATGTAATTAGTTGCCTAGCAGCCTTTGTTTCCCTGTATCTAATATGAGTTAAGTATGATCAAACTTATCAAGTATAAACTGCTAAATTTTGTTGCTTTTATTAATAAAGCATAGTGAATTTTTATATCGCCTTGTAAATGCAAAGTGTGCACTGGAAAATGCATGCCTAATTAAAAGAAACACTATTTGAAAAATATTCCAAATGAATCGAAAAAATTATTATAATTTGAAAACTATTGGAAACACTAAAACCACTATTTGCACACCCCTAATTCAAGGGTACTATGACGGCTGAATCCTTGGAATCCATCTTCTTTGGGATAACTGCACTCAGCGTTATGTAAAACTAAGGAAGAGGCCGCTAGGCTATCAGTATGTGCAAAAGACAGAAGCACAAGTACTCACGTTTTAGTATTTGACATATACACACACAAATAGGACGACACACAATCGCGAAAGCGCGTATTGCGACGTTTCGCTGCTTAGAGCAGCTTCCTCGAGCGAAGAGACATGGCTGATTGCGGTGTGGATGCCGATGCACCGATGCTGATGCACCTAGCGGCCAATGGTTGAACTAATATGAGGCGGGAGATTCAAAAGCATCAAGTAGAAGAGGATAATGAGGATATATGGGTACAGTGGTTGTGGGAAGCTGAGTGACTGTGGATGTTATCTTATATTGAGACCTGGTAGTTGCCTGGATTTAGTGATATAGTGTATTGATGAGCTAGTTCCCATCGTCTGAGTTCAGAGCTTTTGCTTATAGGTGGCAGGGCCCTCACCACTCTAGTGCTGTAGCAAGAGTCAGAGTCTTTTTTATGATAGCTGCATGGGCAGCAACTGATTTATCCTGTGGGTTGGTGTCTTTACCTGCTATGGCTTGTCTGGTGTCTGCTCTGCGGCCATTCATTCTCTGTCTCAGAGTGTTGGTGGTGAGGCCAATATATTCAGCATCTCAGTGTGATTACTGTAGCTGGTAGATCAAGTTCTTGGTAGCACAATTGTAACTGCTTTGGATGGGGTAGATGTGGTTGGTTTGCCTGCTTTTGAATGATGTAGAAGGCTGGTGGATGGCACACGTGCCACAACGTGAGCTATTACAGGGATGAGAACCTTTGAGCTTGGTAATAGTGTTGGTAGCTGTAGAAGTTGGGAGTTTGGGACGTACTAGTTTGTTGCGGAGGTTGGGTGGTTGTCTGAAAACTAGCCTGGGTGGTTTTGAAAGAAGGTTTTGGGTTTGTGGTGACGAGGACAAGATTTTGTAGCCTGAGTTAAGAATGGGTCGGAGTTTGCAGAGTTTGAAGGGTTGCACTAGTTCAAAATCGGCACTCCCAGCGGTGATCCTCGAGTTTCGCACCTGGGAGGCATCATCGTGACAACTCTATCTGTTCAGGTCAGATCGTATTGCATATGAGCTTGGAGATCATTTTATTTTCTAAGCTCTGCCCTTCCCTGACCAATGTCTCCGGTTGCCCACTCCATGTCGTCCCATATTTGGGGATTGTCCTCTTCCTGCTTTTCCTCCTGCTGCAACCCTCTTTATCCCCTCTTCCTAGTGGAGGTTACTCTGTCCTTAAGAGTCGCCTCCGGGGTGTCCTGAGAATGGGGTTGCCTTGCACAAGTCGCACTGGTGAACCTTTCTCACCTTTCCTGAGACTACTGCCACTGTCGCCCTGGTTGCTGATCGCATAGTACAGGCCCTCCCATTTTGGTGCGAACCCAGCGCAGAACTTTTCTCCTCCCTTACTCAGGAGATGGGTGCAGACGAAACCAGTGTCTCCATGGGACAGCGTGTCTTTCCTCTTCCTTATCCCATTGGAAATGTTCCTGTGCTTGTCTGGCTTCAGCGTGCCTTTCTTCCGGTGTCTTCCGCTTCCTATCTACCATCTACCCATCTCCAGTTACCAGGCTTCCCTAGGTTTTTGCTGAGCAACAATTTACTCGGTGACATTCCAGTAACGGCAGTCTCCTCCTAAGAGTGAATAACATCTCTGGGAGATGTTTTTCCCGTGTATGATGTTGTTCCTCCCATTCTCAAGCATAACTCCTTTTTCACTTCTTGGTTTCTCCATTCAGTAGGATTCATTTGAGGATGATATCCTGGGGTTATGTGGGCCTGTACCTTCCACCAAGAACATGCAGCATTCTACACCTTGCCAGTGAACTGGGGCAAGTAATCTGTCAGGATGATCCTTGGGTACCTCCATCTTGGAAAATCTCTCTCTCTCCAAGTAGTTCACAATCACCTTTGCTTCTGTTTTCCTGACTGCGATGGCCTCCACCTACCTTGACAATGAGGAAAATTTCTTATTTTTATTTAAAGGTACATTTAATTCATTGAATAACGGTACCACAGTTTCTTTATTTGAGTCCGGATAACTAGAGGAAAACGCAAATAATAACAAAAAAGCATTTATTTTAGCTCAGTAAAAACGAGTTGATGTCCCTGTGACGTCATTGGACTTGTTATTGTGTGTCTGTATATTCTAACCCTACAACAGCAACTTATAGTTCGTGAAATTGTGTTAAATCCAGTTATGTGGTAAGAACGGGTATGACGTGAACTCCAATGAGTTATAAACGTGTACAGTAGCCCCTTTGACAGCAGTAGAGCTGAACTTACGCCAAATGAAATATTTACTACAATTCTGAATTCACTGTGATTTTGCTGTTCCGCAGTGCGGCAGCCCCGCCTGTTGAAACGACTTGGTCAATAGGTAAACTCAAGGTACCCGTGATTGACCGATAATTCGAGAGGTGGGTAGGGTCTTGCAAAATTTTATGTACAGTAAACCCCCGATCTAACGACATTGGATCTAACGACATCGACGATCTAACGACATAATTTCCAGGAACCGTGGAAAAATTAATATTTTAAAATTTATCAAAGCTAAGCAAAGTGAAATAGATTGCAGTAAAACGTTAATTAAAAATAATTATGCATACATTAAACAATAACATAATGCAGGTATCATAAATTAGTGATATGCAGCTGTGAAACAAAAAAAACTGTTTTAAAATACTAGAAACTTCGGCTGGAATATAGTAGAAGTGTGCGCCGGGTGCGTAGGCTGCCCGCGCAAAACAGACATATGTGAGACATGATGACTAACCCTGTCTTATTTCCCTAGTGCTTCCACTCACTTCTCCACGCTCCGTCCTGTCTGAACTTCCCACTCACACTCCTCCACGTGTCCGTATCTCAGCTATGCAGTTTGATACGTGACGTGGCATGTCATTGGTAATTTACAACCTTTTGCGAGGAACCGTGAAAAATTCGGTCCAAAAAATATAAAATGTAAGGAAAATCGTCCGTGTTGTAATTTCCTTTGTGAGTGCTGTGCTGTAAGAAACACGCCACTAAACATAGATACAATCCCTCCTGACTGTCCATGCCAGCCAATAAACATTCATCCCCCCTTCCCTGCGAACAAGCCAGATTGTGCGTGCGTGCGCATCAACTGCCGACTCCCGACTGTCTGATAGTCATGTGCCACTAGCATCCTGTCTCGCCACAAAGCTGAATCACGTGTTTGTTTTTCCTCTCCCACTCGGCTTCTCACCCATGTTTCTGTGTCTTGTGAGATAGCCCAGGGGGATGGGGTTGAAGAGACACAGTTTTTTTCACCCTTGTTACAGCACGGCAAAAAAAAAAAGACTGGCATTGCACTCAGTCCGTAAAAGAAAAAAAAATCCTGCGTTATCTCGTTTTTTTTCTCTAGCTGCAGAATTGAGCTCAGCTTGACCTTGACAACTTTCGCTGTATTATTGATCACTCTTCATATGGCTATGAATGTGCTGCGGCGTAAAAATGGCCTACGACACAAACACAACAGTCCCGTCGCAGTGTGCGACATGTGGGCTGATAAGGTTTTTGTTTTATGCTCGCTCGACAGTGGAGTAATAAAAGCGACTGCAGCCAGCACGCAGAGAGCCATTTCATCTCTATTCGCAATACAGAGCATTAAACTGGTGCGTTGTGCATAGTTTCGTGATTTTTCCAATAGGCCTACAACTTTTAGCGACGAGTAATTCAGTCATTATTTTATACGTGACAGCACCTTGAAAAGTCCGTTTTTTGCCCTTTTGAGTGCCCTGAATGTGCGTTCATAATAGACATTCGAGTTTTTAAAAAATACAGACTTTTTAAACATGTTTTATTCTTTAATACACACTTTTATTAGTATCGCGTAAATGCTTATATTAGCGACAGGCTGTAATAGTTCTTGCGCAATAAAAAAAGACTCAATGCTGTACTGAAAGGTTTTTTAATCGTTGCCGTATACATTCTCGTAAATAATACGAGTTGTTCTGTTGTGGTCTGAATGTGCTTCGCGCGAGACAAGCAGGATGAATCACGTGTGCACAAGCTGCCCAGAGGCAAGCTAAGGCCAGCGGCCTACTCGACCACTCCCGTCCCCCATCCTACACAACCAGACCGAGCGCGCCGCTCTGCCACGCACGTCACGGTAAGGGATTGTGGGATACTATTTTTTTTTGGAAGACACCTGTTACATTGTACTAAAATATAATTTTAATGAAAACTTTTTTAAAATCGGTAATTGTTCTACATAAATTTTAGAATAAAAAAAAACACATTTTTTTTATTTGGGAAGGGGGGGGGTCAAATTTAGTTACTTCGGCACTGACGACATCGGTGATCTAACGACACAATTTCCTGGCACCGTGCGATGTCGTTAGATCGAGGGTTTACTGTAAATGGCAGCACAGCAGACTGCGACTATCGAGGCCTCTCACTAGAAACGTAAAATTTATTGGGAGGGTCAAGTATATTTAATAGAAATATTAATATTAATGTTATATTATTTTCCCGACTTGAACAGCCAGAATGCTCCATAACCAATCTGTAAGAGCCAGGGTTGCTTAAACGCATTTATACTATTAGCTCGTTAGGTTCACTTGTTGGATGCATACATACTTTATTCGGTTGACGTTTTAAACCAAAATGTATTGTTGACTGGATCTGAAACAATAAAATTAGTTTGTAGTTTGTTATCACTCCCTAATTTGAATTAAAGTAACATAAACTCAAACCTAACAATAAAACGTCGTAAAAATAAATGAAATGTGCTGTCTTAACTCCTATCAACTCGGTGCTAAGTGCCAGTCAACTTTTCATTATTATTTAAAAATTCTGCAATCATGCATGCATTAACAACAAGCAAATTTTCTGAGTTATCTTTTAAATTACCAGAACCATTAAATTTAATCAGTTCTATAAATCTGTGAAATTCTAAAAAACATATTATGCCTAGCGGGCAATGGCAAACGAAAACATCTGTCCCAAGTTTTTATCATATGCATGTTAGCCAATAAAAATGTGTTTTCAGTGTTTATGGCACATTTGAAAATACGGCATTTTTAAAGTTTGATAACTTGAAAATTAAAATGTGCACGGAATTATTACTTTATGTAGTTGCATTTGGTGCAAAAATAAGTTCGAAGAATCATATTAATATTAAATTGTTTTTCTAGGAACTATCCCCATTGGTCGGTGACCACGATGATATACCGTTTTCCTAGTGACAATCGGGACTATGGTCCCATAAAGTCAGAGGCTATCTCTGCCTGAGTTCTTTTGGCCTTCTTTCTGAAGGGAAGGGTGTGGAGTGGTATGGGCTTTGGGCCTCAAACAGTCCAGGCACTTTCCACTCCTGTCCCATTCCTTTTTACCGGTTCCATGTAGACATTTCGTTCATTGTCTCCTTGCTGTCAGGACACCCTGCTAGATGGTGGTCATGGTATTGCCATATGGTTCCATTCCTCATTTGATTCGGGACAGGAACTCTCCATTCTTCCTTCCTTGGGTTCAGCTGCACCCATAGCAGCCTATTGCTTCTCCTGTGATACTTCCCTGAAGATCGGCTGTTGTCCTCCTTCCACTCATCATCCTGCTCTTGTGCATGTATAGGAGTCCTCGGTTCTCAGGGAATGTTCCTCCCATGAAGTAATATGTTGGACGACGGGGAACCTTCCCTGCTTCCTTTGTTTATTTTCCGGCGGCAGCACCCTATCCCATTCTTCCAGATCCTCTGGGGTTCTCCCTTCCCCTGGCCTTCTAGACAGGCCATCTGGGAACTGGTTCCTCTCTTTTGAGCAATACTACGCCTGAAATTTAAACTTCAGTAGGAGGAGGGCCCTTCAAGTTAGCTTGGCTCGTTTCTCCTTCGTGGTATTCAATCATACAATCACCTGATTGTCGGTTCGTAGGTTAAATTGGCAGTCTTTTAGATAGTATCGGTATTTCCTTACAGCCAAGCATTTGTGCTCGTTGATGCTGTACTTCATCTCAGTCTCCATCAGTTCTGCACTGGCGTACCCTATAATTTGAAGGTTCCCCTCCTTGTTCTCTTGATATAACACAGCCTCCATGCCCACTCCACTAGCGTCCGTCTGAAGGATAATGGGTCGTGAGTGATCTAGCCTACGGAGGGGTCCTATGTTATTGAAATGTTCGTTGACCCTCTTTAACACGTCCTGATGTTCCGCCCTCCGTTGATATCTGACGTCTTTCTTCAGCAAGTTGTTCAATGGTGGGTATATTCTCTCAGCCAGTTACACGTTCCTAAAAACTGGCAGAGTTCCTTACAATTTCTTGGTGGTTGACTTCTAGGATGGCCTTGATAGACTCAGGTTTGGCCTCGTTGCCTTCTGGAGTCACAATATGCCCCAGGTAGTCCAGTCATGTCTTCCAAAGTGACTGTTGCTCAGTCCACAGGTCAGTTTGTGGACCTGTAGCCTCTCGATTGCTAGGCTTAGGTGCCTGCGATGTTCTTCCCAGGAGGACAGATATATTTAGATGTCATCTAAGTACGCACAGTAGAACTTCCATGTATATCCCACTAGTACCTCGTAGGCCATCATTTGCTGGAACGTGCTCTGAGTATTCTTTTTTACAAAAGGCATTAACCTGAATTGTAGAGCCTGTCTGTGAATGTGTCGTATGACCTCGATTTTGGGTGCATCAGGATCTGCCAATACCTGCTGTGCATGTCCAAGGAGGAGAAAATCTTTGCTTGCCCTAGGTCTGTCAGGATGTGAGCTAGGTGAACTGCTGGTGATACCGAATTATAGGTGACGTCATTCAATGCTTGGTATTCGAAGCAGAACCTCAAGTTGTCTGTCTATGGCATTAGCACTACCCAAGAATTATTTGGAGACCTAGCTTCCTCTAGGCACTGCCTCTTCGTGTCATCCACCTGTTTCTGGATGACCTTTCCTTTCTCAGGTGACAACTTTCCCTGTCTCGCCCAAACTGGTTTTCTATCCTTAATCACATTTAAATATTAAAATTTTTGATATTGAGAGTTTTTTTTTTAACTTTCGTTAAGTCTGAATTAACCTCGAAAGAACATTATTTTTCATTTTGATTTCATGAAAGTGCATATATTTTCTTTCACTTTCATTTTGGGGTAAATGAATTACTTTCGCACAACCCTAGTCCTTTTGCATGTGTAATTCAGTTTTTGTGCAGTTATTAATTGTATTATGCCTAACAGCATAGAGTCATTGAAGATAGTGACAGTGGATTGAGTTCATTCAAGAAATATAAGGCTGATTTGCCACGAGCTGTGCAAGAAGGCTGTGTGTAATAGGACTGAGGCTTGGTTGCTGGATGTGATGAAACTGAGATCAGGTTGGAAGTGGGAAGTTAGGTTTTGTGGCAGGAAATACTTGGAGAATTAGAGGCATGGACACTGCAAAGATCCCGCGAAGAGCACTTATCCTGGTTATGTGGCTTCCACAGGGCTCCTGGTATGTCGATGGGCGTTAGTTGCTCTTAGGAGTGAGCAGATGTGTGGTGCACTAGGGCTCTGCTTTGTGGCTTTCTGCCCTCAGCCAAGGCAGCTTGCTTCCTGTACAGTCTCCCCTCCCTCCTTCCGGACACATAGGTGTTACAGGGATTAACAAGCCTGAAGTATAGTCATTATCATTCAGAGGCCGTAAGAGGATACAAAATGTTGGGGGACAGTAAGGGGATCCTCGTGTCAAGATTGTGGAAAAATTTCTTTGGGCAGCTTGCAGTAAGCCTGTCCATTTACGCCCTGGTTTATTGTCGTCGGCTATGTGGTACATTGGGTGAATGTATTGGTGCTCTCTGCTACTCCAACAATTCCAGACAGTGAGCTTTAACAATTGTGCTAAAGGGGTGAATTAATGCCCACTGCTGCTGTAATAGACGACACCATGTTTAGATGTCGATTAGCCAAGTCAGTGAGCTACGTGAATGATGCGAGCCCAGTTGCTGTGGGAAAGGCTGAAGGTCTAGCCAGGTTGTAAGTGCATCTGAGATCCGTATAAGATATGTAATCGGCTGGCGACATTTTGCATCCCTTAAGGCATAAAAACTCTATTTCACTCACTTATATGTATATCTTTCAATAGGAGGCATCACTGGGTTGATGATCCCCAAATATTTTATGGCTTTGTGGTCTGTTAACATACAAATCTTCTAATAACAAGTCTCTGGCATCCAAAGTTGGGTCTTTACAAAGTTTTGGACAATCTATACAGAAAGAAAGTAAAGCAACAACTAATTACAACTCCGTTATTGTGCAGCTTATTCTGGATTACCTTGATAAAATTGAGATTTAGAAATCTAGGGCGTATAAGTGTGAGCGGTAATCACCATCTTAATTTTTGTATTTTGTGTCAAACCTTTTCTTCTAAGCAAATTTTTGGAACCTTAACCTGACTACGGAATATGATACGTATTAATAGAATTTTAGACACCATAAATCTTTATTTGCTATTACTGTTGTTGCAGATCGAATTGCAGTCAGAAAATTTTTATTACTTTCTTAACTGCAATTTGATCTGTCACAGTAGTAACAGAAAATAAAGATTTTCTAAATTTCTATCTGCATGTATTCTGTTCCTTCGTTAGGTTAAAATTCCAAAAAATTTCCCAGAAGAAAAGTTATGACACAAAATACAAAATTCCAATGTGACTATCACTTACTCTTAAGTAACGTGACACATTGTTATAAATAAGACCTTTTTTAATGAACAAAACTTAACACTGCTATTTATATAGTGTTTCTCAAACTGAGAAAAGAAACGTAGAGTAACACTAAACAGGTACAACAAGAGTAGATAACTGTTGCAGTAAATACTAAATACCCGATACTGCCATATCTGTTGTTGATTGGTTTTCCCAATTAATGGTCCTTGATTACCTATTACTGACTGCTGATAAATGTTTCATGTATAAATGGAGTTCATGATGAGTGTGCACCCATTTCTTACGGTATCTCGTTTCAAATAAAACACTGTAAGTTTTATTCCTTACTATTTTCCATTTGTGCTGCTATTCACACAACTTTTTACTGTGCATTAAAGCATCTGAGAATCACAAATAAATGCATTAAACAATAAAAGTAATGTGTACAGTAAAAGACTGCTATAAACTGGTAACGATCACATTCACCAGCACTCACAATCATAGTAATAGATGAAAAAACGTTTTGGGGAAGTGTCGTGTCTTAATGTTATTTATTCATCCATCATTAATGTAGCCTATGCTGAAACTCAATATTATTGTTTATACGTCACATTCTCTTAAATCAGAACCAGCAAAAATTGTATTTTTGTGGTTCCCAGCATTAGCTTAAGATAATTTCTCTGTTGTGAACATTGATAGCAAGAATAAAAAGTAAATAATGTCTTGTGTTGCTTGAGAATTTGGGGCGTAAACATTGCTTCTAGTTGTGGGAGGTATGAGTAAGGTTTATGTAACAATGAAAGTAATTTATTTTAGGTAATATTACCTGCTTTATTTTTAGTCTGATATATAACCTCTATGTGTCTTCGCCCGAGGAAGCAGCGAAACGTCGCGATATGCTCTTCCGCGATTATGTGTCGTCCTATTTGTGTGTGTGTATCTGTCAAGTACTAAAACGTGAGTACTTGTGCTTCTGTCTTTTGTACATATTTATTTGAAATCATTTTCGGTTTATCATAAAATTTTTCCTGTACACTCGCATAATTTAAGCTACCAAATTTCTTACTTTTTTAAGTATTGCTTCAAAATTTCAAAATGAATTGGACAAAATATGGTATAAACAGTGCAGACTGAATACTTTATTAGTGTCATTTTGTTTTAGCAAGGTATTAACTTATTTAAAAATTTTGTGTCTCTCATTAGAATAATCTATAAATAGAATCTGTTGTATTCGGCTGAATGAGATAGTCTGTGATTACTACCAATAATGGTTTTTTTCATATTGGTAATGCCCTTAAGTTTATAGACAATTTTTCAACACATAATATGTGTCCGCCCTCGCCTCGTAACCAAAATAATGGCTCTGGCGGCTAGCTAATTAAATTTAGGATGTGTTGGCATTTGTATGTGATGTCATAATGGTATTGCATGGAAAGTGAATATTTTCGGCACTTGAATAGTTGCACTAGAGTACTATATAAAGAATTTGAGAGCCTTTCTTATTGCCTATAGCTTATATACAGTACATGACTTGAATAATATCCTTTCCCTTACAATAAAATTGATTCTCGAACCTCTTGACATAATGGCCTAGCTAGAGCAAAAGATTGTAAATTAATGTCTCCTTTCTCATTAGGAACTTAATTTCTTGCCTGCAGGCTGAGATAACACATGGATTAGCTGATGAAAATCTAAATTGAAAACCTAATTTGCCTCACATTAAAGTCTTCAAAGATATGAATAGCTCATAAATACACTAAATTAAAGGTAATACAAGGAAAAAAATTAAGGCAAAATTATTATTTTTAAAAGTAAGCATGCAAAGTGAGGTCAGGGGTTTTGAATGAGGTTGTAGTGGGTTTGAAATCCACATGTACCGTATATGCATGACTAATATACGAAGTCATACATATGTTATATGTTTACGATAGAATACTTATGTCAGAAAATTTTTCAAGGACTTGCAAAATGTTATATGCATTGAAATAAAATGTTTGAGCCTTAAAATTTTCATTTCATATACTGTAGCTATATCACAAAATCATGGTACTGTAGTAACAAAAAGTGTGTGTTGCAAAATCATGTGCAATAACTAATAGAGAACTAAATTAGTATAATAATGTTTGCTTTATGGCTAGAAGTGTGCAGAAGTGGTTATCTGTGTGTGAAGGTGGTCGTGCAGGTGTGCGGGGGCTACGCTCACTCTCTGGCGCTGATCGCAGATGGCCGGGTCTTCTCCTTCGGCTCAAGCATGTTCGGCCAGCTAGGGCATGGCTCAACTGCCAAGAGCTCTGTCCCGGTGCTCATCGCTGCCCTGCACGAGAACATCCGCACTGTTGCGACCGGCTACTTCCATAATGTGCGTACACACCCCTACCTGCCCATGTTGTGTGCCACAGTAGGCACTCTGAATCAAAGTTACACCTGACAGACATTTGGGAGATGGTTATATGTTAGCTAATACACATTTTCAGTGGAGTGCTGTTATAACCGCTTTCAGGGACCCTGGGTTAATGTTATATGCAGGCAGGACAACTTTATAACCAGGAATTTGTAATTGTACCACACCAACTTCACTTTCTCAATTTTATGCACTGTAGATTTATGTTATAGTGAGGTGTCATGGTTTCATATTCAGTTATCATTATAGCTGGTTTTTTTTTTTTTTTTACTATATTACCAAAGTGGCCTGATTTTGACCTCTTTAATATACAGAAAAAAATTTGTTTTGACCTATTGTACTTTATTTAGCAGTCCTACATACATATATTCTTTGTAGTGATATCTAACAAGTACATATATGATTGTTGGTTGCATCAAAATGAACGGAAAATAAGACCACTCCAATCAGTTACTTTAGTGCTGTAGCATTGCCCCACTATTGATTTGTGTGAGTAGAGAAAGAAATAAGAACAGTTAGAATTGTAACATTTTGCCAAAATATAATGGACACAATTTTTGGGTACTATATTCCATTAAAAAAAAATTGTTGATTTGTAGTGGTTATAGTAGTCTGATTTCAATTTGAAGTTTTTTGTGGTAAAAGAAAAGTAGAACATATTTCAGTTAGTAAATATAATTTATGTTTACATGCACAGCAATGACACTATAATGGCAGTAGGATGGAGCTGAAAATCGGTTTTAAAAGCTGTTTTTTTAGTAGTGTATCTGAAAAAATAAATAAGTATATGAGAAAATAAATAATGGAGAAACACAAATTAATTTTAGTTGTAGAAGACTTTTTTATATTTCTCTGTATGTTTTTGAAGTGAAATCATTATTTTGTGTGCAATCTTTTCGCGGGCCATAGCTGGTTGTCCTGCAACCAACAGGTGGCACTGTGACCACATCATTCACGACGGCTTGTGGTTGATGTTTTCTCCACTACTTCATAGTCCCTCATAATACCTGCAGCATTTCCGCCAAGCTTGGTACCATGCAACAGGCTAACTGCTGGCAGTGGTTGACGTTCTCAGTTGTCACACCATCCCAGAAGTTGCCCATCCTGTCACTCACAGAGAGGAGGATGTGCCCTTACACACTTCCATGATCCTAAGGCAAGGACTCCATGACCTGAACCACCCTGGTTGCAGGTTGCTTGGTCAGCTGTCAGTAGCTAGGGCCGGACAGCCACCTTCGCTCACATGTAACCAAGGCCCGGCAAGTGTTTTTTGGTGGGGCCCACGTGACCCAGACGGTCAGCCCGACATCTAGTGCTTCCACAATTACTGTCTGTTGTGGTAACTTAGCGGAGTATAGTGTATTAATATGAAGTATTATTGTGTGAAGTGACTGTAGAAACTGTAGACAAATTCCTCGATAACACATGTAACCCCCACGTAGAAAATACACATGAACTAAAATATCTAGCCCTTTGATTCAAAAATAAAATTTATGGCAAAATACTGATTGGTGGTAATTTATTAGGTTCTATTGCCTACATTATAGAAAAAAATTAGGCATACTAGTGATATACATCTCTCGACCAGATACAGAACACATTTATATACAGTAGAAACCCGATTTAACGAAGTGCCGAAAATGTTTACTCTAAGGCGAGTTCTCGTTAAATCTGACTTCACATATTTTCTCCCCACGCCCCCCGCCCCCCGCAACCCAAAAAAAAAAAAAAAGGTAAATCCTCGGGCACTTTCGTCGGAATTTAAGGTTATTTTTAAAAAAGTCTGTTAGACCCAAACAATAACAAAATGCATTTCCCGTCAACAGGTAAGCTACAGCCGTGAAAAGGAAAAAAAATCTGCGAAAAAATTTCTAAAACTTTCAGTAGAACGCTAGGCGAGCGTGCACCTGGTGAGTTGGGCTGCCCTTGCACTATCAACAAGTGAGAAGTGATGACTAATACCTCTGAGCCGTCAATCTTTCCGTCTCTCTCCTGCCTGTTTCACCAACAAAATTCAGGAAATTCCCATGAAAAAATATGCAAGGAAAACTTAATTAAATGTTTGAGAGACAACTGTAAAATAATAATTAAATGTGTGCGGGGGGTGGCCATTGTAGCTTGTAGGCAGCCGTGCTCGTGAAACAAACTCATTGGTCTGCTCCCTAAAAATACTTTACATTCGAGCGTTTCTTTAGCATCGGAGAAACAAATTATTTATGTTTGCGGTAATAAAAAAAGCCAAGCTTGCAGCTGTCCTGGCAGGTTTTATCTCTCTCCAAGACATGCTTGGAAGCTGACAGGCCGAGGAAGTGAGGGAGTGTTGTGCAGGCAGACAGGGTGCACACACGCGCACACACACAGGCAGGCAGCAGCAAGTGACCTCGGCAGGCTATTAATAGATAGTTGTGGAGGATGAGGAAGGGACAAGCCCCACCCCAATGGCTTTCCCGCCATCACTCTCTAGCCAGTGTGAATGGTTATCTTTCCTCTCTCTCTTTTTTCTTTGTTGCCAGCCACGACTCCTTTCCCTGTCGGCCCTTCTTTGTAGCCTTCCTCGCGCTGCTACACTGTCTTACTCCCGTGATTTTTTTTCATACTAGCAAGGCACTAAAATTTTTTTCCCTGAACCTTGTTAAAAAAATCGTGGTGTACACTATACACGAGTATATACGTTAAATAATCACGCTGGACACCACTGCATCCTATCAGTAATAGACTTAATCAATAGAGCACGCTACACTGCAGCGCATTCTAATGGAGACGCGAAGCACTATCTGTGAATTACAGTAGAGCCCCGATTTAACGAACTCGGGAATAATGAAAACAGCAATGTAATGAAAGGATTTTTAGTAACCTTCGAAAAATTACAAATACTGTACCGTATTTCCACTATTGTAAGCCGCAATTTTTTTTACCAATTTTTAGACTTAAGAATTGGGGACCCGGCCTACAAGCAAAGATTGCTCATTTTGTGTTAATAAATGAAGTAAATATGATGATAACCAATAAAAAAGCATTAAAGTTACAAACATATAGTGAGCAGTTGATTTGCTCTGCATAAATAGTACACATAATACGTTTCACATATTTTTCGGCACTACTAGAAGTCTGCCGCCATGTTAGACACTGAGAAATTTAAACAAACACCATATCCAAAACAAAACAATTTATGTGCGTAACTGTTTACACATTGGGATTGACGGTAAAAGCTGTTTATCACCGATAAACATCTAGCAAAAGATCAATTTATGAACAAAAAATGCTGTAAAATGTTTTAATGTACTTGACTTACCTTTGCATAACTAATCAAAATTTGATGTAGGACATTATTGAACTGCGAACGCCGCCGCTCTGTTACTGTTTTGTTCTGCGAACACAATGACACGCAGCTTAAATCCAGCTGTGTAACTAGACCGACGTCTTCCCATATTTACAAACTGAAAACACTGCATACCTAATTAACAGTGTAACGGTAATGTTTCCAAGTATATCGTTGACTGGGAAATGTGACCACTACTGCTGGAGCGAGACAAAGCAACTGATGTCATTTGCAACTATGCAGCGTGGGTAGACCTGGCAACAGCGCGTGACCATGAAGCCTGTCAGCTGCTTGTGTCTGGTCTGGCTCACATCCTCAGCTGCTTGATAACGTGGCGTGGTTGGAGAGGGTGGGCGGCTGGCGGAGAGGAGCAGGTAGTGGCGAGCCTAGACAAAGGGGGTGGCGAGGCGAGACCGATCGATAAACGTACGGCTCAGTCAGCCACTAGACAGACCTTTCCCGCTTCACAGCACCATGGGTGCGAGGGCACACACAAGCAACACAAAATATTGTTTTACTGACGTCGGCGTTTGTGATTTATGCAGTAGTTCTGAAGGAAATGTTATGACGTGACTTATAAATTATAACTGAGAAAAAAAATTATGTAAAAAAATATAAATTTCTTGGATGACTTGCCAAACTAGGGGGTGCGTCTTTCAATCGGGGGTGGCTTGTAATCGTGGAAATACGGTAAATATATTAAATGACTAAGTGACTTTGATAAAATGGAACATTAATTGTAATGCATGTCTGTTAAAAATACTAGCTATGGCCACAGGTTATACAGTGAAACCCTCTTAAGAAGTGTCCTATTTAAGAAGTTTCCCGCTTAATAAGTTAAATAATTTTGTGCTCCGTCTATATCAACTTGCATAATTGAACCCTTTTAAGAAGTTTTTCTAGTTAATACGCGTCATTTTTTTCTGTCCCAATGCAAACGTCTGTACTTATTTCTCCGTAAATAAGCTTGAATTATCCGCCAATAAACAAAAAAAAAAAGTTCAAATTCGTTGAAAACTTTGGCAGCGAGAGTGACTTTGAGATAAGCACGCGTGGATGCGGCTTAGCGAGCCATGCTGTGTTGTGCAACAAGCAAGCGCCTAGATCCTCATCCTAGCGGCTGGTGAGTGAACGAGCATCTAGGTACCCAGCCTACACAGCGCGGCGGTGGACAGCGGAGGAACTACAGCAGAACCTCGATTTCACGAAATGCCTCGGGACCCGGAAATGTTTACTGTATTTAAAGTGATGTTTCGTTAAATCCGTCTTTGTCTATTTTTTCACACCCCCCCCTCCCCAATAAAAGAAGTGTTAATTCCTCTGGCATGTTTTTTCGGAAATGAAGGCAGTTATACAAAAGTCTGATAACTCACAAAAATAACATACCACAGTTACCATCAGTAGGTAAGCTGCGGCCGTAAAAGAAAAAAATTTGGCGGAAAAACTTAAAGTTGAACACTCATCGAGCGAGCGCCAGATGAGTTAGGCTTCCCACGCATGTCATAAATACGTGAGAAGTGATGATAAACAACGCCGAGCCATCTTTCTTTTCGTCTCTCTTCTGCTTCTCCAAGAAAGTGTGGAAAATTATCATAAAAAAATATTTAAACAAAAAGAATAGTTTGCGAGATAACAGCAAAATAATAAATAAATACGTGCAGCGCTGCAATTTTAACTTACAGGCAGCCATGCTCATGCAACAAACTGGTATAGCTCGCTAAAAATACTTTGCCTCAAACCTTTTTTTAGCATTGGTAAAACATATTATTTACGTTAATATATTCGTTGTAGAATATCTGCATAAATAGTATAACATATTTTTTTTATAAATACCGTACGCTCGTTTTATCACGGAATGTGACAGAAAATAATCACGCTGGACACCACTGTGTTCTGTCAGTAAAAGAATTTATCAGTTAAGCACGCTGCACGGTTGCATATTCTGACGGAGACGCGAAGCACTATCTGTGAATTACTACCCGTGCTGTCCGCTGCCGCACTGTGTGGACAGGGTATCTTGGTGCTCTTTCAATTGCCAGCCGCCAGGATGAGGATCTAGGTGCGTGCTTGTTACGCAACAGGGCAACACAACATCGCTCGCTTGGCCACGTGCACGCTCTCGGCTCGAACTCAAAAGTGACTCTAGCGGCCGAAGTTTTCAACAAATTTTAAAGATTTTGTTTTTGTTTCTCGACGAATGGTTTAAGACTCTCTACGGAGAAAAAAAAGGATATTCTGCGGCCAGAAGACATATTTTTAATAGTCTTACACAAAAATTTATATTTAATTTTGCAAAGTTACTTATTTCTTTCATACATATTTGGTAATTTTTTTGACGGTTCCTAAAAATCCTTTAATTGTTTTCATTATTCCCGAGTTCATTAAAACAGGGCTCTATATTTTTGGGCGCTACTGTTCGAAATTTTATAGTAGTGGATTGTATTTAGTTAAGTCTTATGAAAATGGAAAGTGCATAGTCTATTAGTTGTTTCTAGCAGAGATGTTTTATACTCTCTTGTGTATGTTTTATTAAAAGTAAGTGGTATAGTATTTGACTAAATGTTGTGGTTGTGTTGCAGCTAGCAGTAAGCACAACCAACAAGCTGTATGTGTGGGGTTCAAGTCCCCAGGTGCTGCGTGTGCAGGCGCAAGCTCAGAAGAAGGCCCGCCTCTTGCACCATCAGCCATTCACCATGCTCAATGGCCCAGAGCTGGCTGGTGGTGTGAAAAGCCCCACCCGGCCACCCCCCAGCCCACGCCCATGCTTCGATGCTGACGACGACAGCCAAGCCCCTGACGACTTCTCCTCTGCCATCAACTACTCTAATTCCGAGTTCGAAGTGATCAGTGATGTACCTGCCGCAGCTGAGAACGGCTACAAGTCACAGCCCACAGTTGATGACGACAAGATTGGAGGCAAGGAGGTCATCGTTCCTTTCGTGGGAATTTCCACTGAGCACGACATGTTTGGCTCCTCGGACGTAATCACCCCAGTAGAGAAATCATCCATGCCGGAGTGTGGTAATGACCTTGGGGAGAAGAGGCCGTCCTCGCTGCATAATGGTGAAGTTTTGAGCGGCCCGCCGCAGAGGATCTCTGGAGGTAATGGGGTTCCGCGGCTGTTGGAGCTGGAGGCGGCCAGGGGACCAGACGTTAGGAGTAACCTACACCTGAAGGCTATGTTGTCTGGTGTAGTCTCCGTCGAGGACTACAACCTGTCAACCGTTGTCAGCCCCACCATGGAGTTCAAGGGCTTGACCAGTGCCCCTGCAGCTGTGAGTTTCTCTGCTGTATATTCTCCTTACAGTGTACCTATGGCGTATGCCATGTTGCAGTGGAACCTGTCTGTATTTAACTATGACAGATCACACACATAAATGGATCCTACAAGATGGCACTGTTCCATAAACTTTACTCATAAAAGAGAGCTACTATGGAACTCCAATTTAACAAAATTTCTCTGTTCCCAAAAATTTTATTTCAAAATCTGTGTTTCGATAAATCTGACATTAAATTTTTCATCCTCCTAAATCAAACAAACAATAAAAAAAATCTAGGTTTTCTTGTTAAGACAAGTTTCCTCAGAATATTAGGTTATAAAAATATTGTCATTAGTATGCAAGTATAACATACTGTAGTTGCCGTAAATTGGTAAGTCGCAGTTGTGAAAGAAAAAATTGGGCTTTTACACACGACCAGTAACCACCCAGCCAAAAAAGGATGAAAATGCACAAAGATGCACCTTTATTTGTAACCCAGTCATCACTTCAGACACAATGTCTGCACCTAATAACTTATTAGTAGGTCCTATGTTAGCAAATTCTGGGACTCAAAACTTTAAATTTTGTAAATAAGTTATTTCTTCTGTCACTATTGCTGTAGTTGGATGAGAAGGTGTAATGGTTCTCAGAACAAGTGCATCTGCTATGAATAGGCCCTCAGTCTGATATACTGGTTTTTTTTGACACATTGCCTTGCCCTCCTTCTTAACAACAGAAGTATTACCAACTCCTGATACTGAAACATTATAATAATGATGTTTCAGATCTAATTGATTAATACAATTCCCTGTGATGGAGGTTTGCAACGCACTGTCAACTAACACATGCACTGGTTGAAAATATCTTGAGACATCTTGCACATGAATTATTGCTGTTTTCATTTACAGTACTTGGTTTTGGGTGACTAATATTGGTTACAGAGGCACGTGTTGACTTTGTCGTTGGCAGGTTCTCCATTTATGTCTGACTCAGATTCCATTAAATTAAGTAATTTATGGTGTTTGCAATGACACTGCCTATGTGAGTATTTGGAGTTACATTGATAGCTGCTGTGATTTGGTCTTAACCAGTTAAAATGAAGCATGTTTGTTTTGATGTATTCCGTTCTGCCAAGAACAGATTTTTAGCGAAAATCTCTACAGTTATGAAGATTATGATAGTTGTCACAGAGCGTACATTTAACCATCGGAGCTTGAGTGACTGAAACTACGCTGATTTTGTAGTTGCAAGTTTTTCACTGCTGTAATCTGGAAGAGATCTGACATTATATTTGCTAGATTTGGAACATCTTGACTGAGAACTGGGAGTGAAAACAATATGTATTGACATTAAGGGTTGCATCGGCTTTTCTCTCAAGGAATTTTAGAAAGTCTTCACGCGTGGCAATTTCTGTATCCAAGGTCATTTCAAAGACTAGCCGGGAGTTAGCATCTAACTTCTCCAACAATGTATTCAATAGCAATAACTTCATGCACCTAGAGCATTTAATGCTTCATTGACCATACTTAGGAATGTAAATAGTAATTCTGGGGAGTGAGAATGCACTAGAGGAAGGTGCAGGAGTGTTGCATATGTGTTGTGGCTACAATCCACAAATCTCTGTATCTCTTATCTAGTAACGCCCATACTTCTTCGGAGGTTTCATCAGTAAAACTAAGACCACTGACTACAGTATTTTCCTAGGTTCACGTTTCAAGCAACCTAACAGGTAGTTTAATTTTTGTACTTGCATGTGACTAAGTGTCAGCTTCATGATGGAAGGGAACTGTTCGGCAAAGGTGTGCCATTCCACACAATCTCCAGCAAAAGTTGGTAGCCGGTATACTTGGCAATGCTGCTGAAATTGATGCATGTCCAATGCAACTTATGGTTAAGTTATCTTGGGTTATTTTGTTGTGAACACACTGATAACCTTTCCTTAACTGACGAAACACAGACTCGAAAGTTTTACCAATACCCCTTCAGGCATTTTGGCAGAAAGTGCAATATAGTTTGCATTCAATTCCCTTTGTATTTAACTACCTCTTCAAATACCAGTACGAAATTATCCCATTTCTCTTTGTCCTTCAGTGTCACGTCATACAGAATGGTACAGTAGTTTTGTCTACCTTTTCCAACACATGCAGAAACATGGTGTAATGGATATCAATACTTGATGCAGTCATATTGTTGTTGCACATGGTAAATAATTTGACAACGATCACTAATTTTCCGACTTTGAAAAGAACTGAATGGTTCGAAATTTTAACAAGGCACTGTATTTCCGTAGGAGTGTACATAATTGTTATTGCAGCTTTTCGTTTGTCCACAGTTTGGCCATAGTTGCGTTCTATCGATTGCAGCAGTCCAAGTACCCAGAACCGTTAACCACCCGAACGACTATGTTTGAGCATGTAAACTGACATGATTTCTTAACCACGAACATAATGCAAAATATATCCGGCAAGGAGAATCGGTTTCAGGATAGAATGAACTCAAGTTTTAGTTCTCACGAATTAGTTTTGCACATTTTATTTCGTTATTTGTTTACAATTTTATAGACAAAAAATAATAATTACTGAAAGGATTAAAATTGATTGTCTTACAAACAAACCACAGAATCTAGACGTACAATTTCTAACACAGTATAATAGAGTTTTCTGGTAGCAATGGCTTTTGCAGCCCTTTGATTAAGGAGTTCATGAAAGCACCTTTAACAGAATCGGCTCCAGATACAATGTTGACAAAGATGCGATTCAGTAGTACATTTTGAGCAAGAGAATATTTATGATCGGCCATAGGTAGGTAATGTAAGGTACGGATAACCAGAAACTGTGAAGGTGGCAGCCCATATGTCACAGTGTTGATTTCAAATTCTGGAAGGGAGCCAGAGGGGTCTTGCCTCAAGAGAATCAACTGGTGTGACTCGTCATCTTCATGTATCCAAATCTGCCTTAGCATTGGTTTCACAGTGCAGGTGAAAACAGTTGTACAAAGCCTGAACCATAAGATATCATCTACTGGGTCATTTTGAAGTTTGGTTCTTGAGAAAAATATCGTCATTTAAAGACACCCTATTGGAGGTCTTAGCACTTCCGTCGAACACTAGCCTGAGTTTGGTGGTGGAGTTCGAAATTTTTTAGACTCTATGATGAATGAAACACTTATATCTGTATTCGACTGGGGCAGAAGATGCCTGAAGTTGCATATAAGCTGACACTTGGTAATCTGTCAGGAAATGTTGGTACAAGGATCATGTTTCAGGCTGAAACACAAGCCATCTCGCTAGTGTATTTATATGTAAATCTCCATATTTTTGGTCTTGCATTTTTAATAAAAGGCAAACTTTATACTGTATTGGCCAGAGGGTTCTCTTCAGTGAATGGTGACGAAATGAGTTTCAGATCTTCAGATTGTTTTGCAGTGCTATGAGGGGGTTCTACAATTTCCCAAAAATGCTTGAGAATAGAGTTGCTTGAATTTCTCTGCACCCACATACAAAGAACTCAACCTTCATCAGATTCAGGTAGGGCTTCAAGGTACTATCCTAGTAAAACCCAACTCACTTTTGATTTCAAAACCACAGACCTATGGTTATCCATCTCCAGCCGCCCACCCATACACACATAGACATGTTCATACATGTCAACTGTTAACAGCGTGTTTATTGGGCCTGCTTTATAAATGTTAGGGTCAGCCTATGGAAGTGATCAGTTCTGTGTAGATGAAGGGATCAACTATAGATTGTGGTAACTGACTGGTAATCTTGGATGCAACAAATTTACAGTGAGCAAAAATGCTCTGAGAATCTTGAGGAGACTGAATCTGGCAATTGTGTATTGTGTGAAAAGTCAATATACCTTTTTATTGACCTAAAAATTAAAAAACTGAGAAAGGAGGCGCATCGGTAACACGTTGGCCTCACATTCTGGAGGATTCAGGTTCTATCCCAACTCCAGCAATCCTGATTTCAGTTTTCCATGGTTTCTCGAAATCGCTAGAGGCAAATGCTGTGATGTTCCTTTAACGAAGGTTATGGCCGATTCCTCTTTCTGCTTCTGTTATTGTATCAAGTTGTGTGTCACCGTCTCTAATAACCTCGCTGTGTACGAGACACAAAGTCCAAATACCTTACTCTTGCTGAAGTATTGGTGATAAATGATACCTGAACCACACTATCTAGAAGACACTGCATTACTATATGGGATTCGTTGTTTATGCTGTAGACAAGAGTTTTCCTGTTTATTTTCTAGTAGAAACCCCTTTATAAGTTTCAGTCTGCAGATTAGCCTGGGTGATGGCATTGTAATATCATTAGTATGGAGAAGTGTGATGTATTTCTCTATACTCTGAAGACATGTTTGAGTGGAGGAACATGACTTAGTTGTATATGCAGAAATCTAAGGCAAATTAAAATATAGGTCCTGTAATTGATCATTAGTTTGTTTTTCTGTCGGTGTGGTTTTTATCAATTCGGTACATGTATACACTTAATGATCAGCTTCTTGGCAGACAGACAGGGTGTTGATGAGAGACTGGGCCCACAAATTATTTTAGTTCCAACATTGGTAGCACAATACATGCACGTAAGTAACTCTAGCTTGAAGGAATTCTTGATCAGTTCTGACACTCTTGGCAACCTGTTTGGATTTTTCATTTTGAAGCATTTTCAAACTTGGCGGTAGTGTCACATAGTTTCCTCTTTAGATGTACCACCAAAACTGCATTGTTTATAACCTCACAACCCAACCCTTTTGCGGTTACAAGTATTTTTTAAGAGTGAGTGAGTGATTCTGGTCAGCGTTTAACATCGTTGTTTCCAGTGCTGGTGAGGCGTGACATGAGGTAAGTATGAAACAGCATCAGAAGAAAGGTCAGAGGAAACTGGAGATCCCTGAGAAAACCCACCTACCAATGGCATTGTCCGGCACGATTCCAACATGCGAGTGACCCCGCTGGGAATTAAACCCGCTGGGAATCGAACCTGGATTGCCTTGGTAAGAAGCGAATCGTCTGATCATTCGGCCACCACAGCCCCTATATTTTCTAAGAAAGAATTAACAAACTGCCTGATGTGTTTGTGGTTGAACTGTCGATAGAGTGAAGATCAAAAATGTGATGTAGTTATGTGCAAGGAAACACTGTTGCAATATTGAGCTGTAAAATATTTCAAACCACTGAATAATTTTCAGTTTTAATGGGTAAATTACGAACCACCTGCAGTGCCACCCCAATGAGATAACTCTCTTGGTATCAGCCTACTAGCTGTTGTCATGCATAGTTCTCTGGTATGATTGCAATAACATTGGCCATTCTTTCCATTATCCAGAATAACAAGAAAAATTTCTGTTTAGGAGCCTTGCATTCTTTGAAGAAGCAACACAATCTGTAAAGGATATGACATGAACTACATGTCTGGCAAGAAATTATGTAAATAAGACACCTGGTAACTGCAAGTAATGTTGATAATTCGTCATGTTTGTTAGACAAATCCTCTTTATTAAATTCCTTTGGTACTGGATATAGGTAACTGAAGAATTTCATCACAAAGGGCAGTTAATAGCAGTTTCAGCTGCTTCGAGTTGAATGGAAAATGCATTTATATTGTGCACAACTTTCTCACTGACATCTTGTGAAGTTGATAAGGACTGAAATTGTTTTATTGAATTGTTTTAACTTTGATAACTGAAACAAATTCAGGGATTATGTTTTTAAGGATTTTATCTGTTTTCACACATATTTAAATTTTAAAACGAGTATACGTATAAGAACAGATATTCACGGATATTTCTGAACACTCTGCAAACTAACCCGAATATTTACATTTCACGTATGACGCTATGATGCGAGTCACATTCATGGCCGTAGATATACTTGCACAGATATACATTAGACCCCCGATATAACGACATTGGATCTAACGACATCGGCGATCTAGCGACATCGGCGATCTAACGACATAATTTCCAGGAACCCTGGAAAAATTAATATTTTCAAATTGATCAAAGCTAAGCAAAGTGCAATTGATCACAGTAAAACGTTATTTAAAAATACATTTACTTACATTAAACAATAACATACTGGAGTTATAACAACTTAGTGATATGCAGTTGTGAAACAAAAAGAACTGTAATAAAATGTTAAAAACTTTGGCTGGAATGTAGTTAAAGCGTACGCGTCTTGTGAGTTAGGCTGCCGGCGCAACACTGACATACGTGAGACGTGATGACTAACGCTGCCTTATCTCCTCCTCACTTCTCCACGCTTCCTTCACCATTCACATCTATCACACATTTTTCCACGTGCCCGCTCTGCACTTTCTTCTCCTTACTCCTACACGACTCATCAGTGCCACCTGCCATGCAGTCAGCCACCTGACGTGCGCATAGCAACGGTATTGTATTGTTCGACTTGTTGCCTGTCCGTGTTGTATTTTGCTTGGTGAGTTCTGTATATAGTACAGCACAGCTAAAAATAGATAACACCCCTCCTGACTGTCCACACCATCCAATAACCATTCACTCCCCCACCCCCTGCGGACAAAGCAGATTGTGCTTGTGTGATTGCGGCCGCTCGCATCAACTGCTGGCGCCGACTGTGATAAGTCACGTAACAACTAGCAGCCTGTCTGGCCGCAAATCAGTGCCACATGTTTGCCTTCTTTTCTACCTCCCAGCCATTGTCTTTGTTTCCGTGTCTGGCGAGGGCCCTGGGGGTTGGGGATGAAGAGATGACACGGTTCTTTTTCTTTTATTACGGCACGGCAAAAAAAAAAAAAAAGAACCAGCTTAGCACTCAGTTTGTAAACGAAACAAAAAAAAAAAAAAAGAAAAAAAAAGAAAACAATTGTGCGTTTTCTCATCTTTTTTCTCTTGCTTCACATCAGGCTGTGCGCATTCAGCTCGTCTTGAACTTGACAACTGCCGCTGTTATTGATCACGAATGCAACATGTGGGTTGATAAGATTTTTTATTATGCTCGTTCAACAGGGCAGCTATTAGAGCGACTGCGATCCGCATGTCGAGAGTCACTCTGCCACTGTTCACAGTGCCGAGCATTAAACTGGTGCGTTGTGCATAGTTTTACGATTTTTCCTATAGGCCTAAGACTTGAAACGACGAGTAATTCAG
>PNEQ01023370.1:26611-47253 GCA_003012365.1 Medauroidea extradentata
AAAAAAAAAAAAAAAAAAAAAAAAAAAAAAAAAAAAAAAAAAAAAAAAAAAAAAAAAAAACAACAGCCTCAGTGGCTTTACTGAAATGTTTTAAATCATTGCAGTATGAGTCGCTCTGTTGTCTGTGAGCTTTGCGCCTATTACGTGCGCACGAGTTGAGGGAGACAAGCCATGAATCAGCCGGCCGCTCTCCCCTGCCCGCCCCTCACCCATCCTACACAACCAGACCAGACCTACCGCGACTCACAGCCGCAGGCGTCACGGCACACGGGGAATTATGGAGCACCATTTTATTTGGAAGACACCTTTTCGTTATACTAAAACATAATTTCAAGAAAATGTGTTTATTTTAAGTCTGTAATTGCTCTATATTAACTTTAAGGAAAAAAAAATCACTTAAAAATTTTTTTTATGTAGGGGATGTCAAAATTAATTACCTCGGGACTAACGATGTCGGCGATCTAACCACATAATTATCTGGCACCGTGCGGTGTCGTTAGATCGAGGGTTTACTGTAGTAACTTATTATGGTATATTTTCCAATCGAAGCCTATCTATATTCGGTAGGTACCAAGACAGCGACTGCTGTGATCATTCTCGTGAACGTGGCTGCGACGGTACCAGCAGAGGAAGTTGAAAGTCTCCCTAGTTACCATATGTCTATCTATGAATTTTTAAATTCTGTTGGTTTGCATGAAATTTTCGTTGCAGGAGAAGTTAAATACTTAATTTGGATTTTCGTATCGAAAAAAAAATTTCAAATATTGCCGGATAGATCCTTTTGTAAACAGCATTGTCACAAAAAGCGGGAACACTAATAAAAGTTTCAAAATTTTGAAAAGCATCATTTTCGTCTACAGTATTCGTGTGGTCTCGCCTTTCCTAATTCATCATGACCAAAGTGCCTCTCCAAGATGATCATCTGCATTAAATTACACAGTTTCATGCAAGAAATTAATGCACCCCTACTATTGTGACATTTTAATAGTTTTGTCATTAATCAAGAATTTGAAATATTTAATTCATGCCTCTTATGGGCAAACTGTTCTTTAATTACTGATACTTTAGCGATTGAAATTGTTCATAACAATGTTAACGTGACTTTGAGTTGCGTGGGGGCTAAATTATGAGTGACTGTGTTAAGGGGAAGGTTAAGAAAACCCATAGGTGCCAGTTCTGCAGTTTTAGCTCGGTGAAACACGAGTATGAGACCTCTGTCTCAGGTCGTGTGGCCGATTACAAAGTGGAAGCCCCCAAGCAGCGTCGCTGATGTTGATAATCTTGAACTTGGCTATGTATACTTACACACACCTAGTCCGTGTTTAGGCCAGGGCCACGCCTCTTCAGCACTGAAATGCACGTTCAAACCAAGTCTCGACACAGGAATGTAAAGCGCTATTGATGCTATGATTTTAATGGTACGAGATGTTGTAGTACAGAGTTGTTCAATCTGTGACCGCGGTAACGTCGGCGAGCTGACCTCTGGACGGAGAACAAATGTTGATATTACTGACTACTGTTACATTTAAACCTATACAAAATCCAGGAGTGGCACAAGAACAGTTCTCCCGCACATGTGCATTTATCAGTGTCAGACGAACAACACCCTGCTTTTGGGAGATGGCACGTAGAGGGCGCAGCATTTTCCACCAAAACACAAGAAAATGAAATGAGAAGTGCTAACGGTGAACAAATGAATACACTAGATTCAATTAATATTAAAACATATTACATTATTCAGGACACTAGCAAATTTAAACCCGATACTAATTAAATTAAGAAACCAGGCAATGATCCTTGTTAAAATGAAATTAATTATTAAAGTATCTCTGCCTGTCCATCTTTAAGATTTAACACATATTTCTAATTACAGTACTAATGTTTCTGTGTGAACTTCATTTAAATAGCATTAATAATAATAATAGTTATGATAATAATAGTACTGTAGTAATAATATTGGTCATAATAATGATGATGATGATAGTAATAATAATATTAATTATAATAATAAAGAGTAGTAGTTGACTATAAGGTTGCCAACTTGGGCAAGTCTATTATCTCCCGAGGGGTGTGGGGTGTAGGGTTGCACTGCACATAGCCCATTCGTTAACCCTGATGGGGTGCAATAGTACGAGGCCTTGGTGCTCGCGTCGTACACACTCGCACGCTTCCACTCATCCTATCTGATGTCTGAGGTGCCCTGAGAGATATACCGTGCTGGCATATAAGACAACTATTTTTATATATTTATGGCCTTCAAAAATTGCTAATCGTCTTATATGAAAGTGCAAAAGTTTTTCGTGACCTGAAAATCGTTTGAAAGTCTCGTGCTTGTGCTAGGCTGGCAGGCGACGACAGCGCACAGGAATGCGATGACCTTGCAAGCAACTGTTGTAGCCCGGCATTGCCATGTAGTGTGGTGCGTGCCTCAGTCCGGCGTTGCCAAGTCGCGCACACCTGCCGGCAATTGATGATTTCGCCTGCCACATGTGCCGCCGCCGCACATTTCCTTGGCTCTTAGCCGCCCGGACGGCAGTAGTTGCCAATGTTATTAGTTTATGTGTCTGCTATGATGTTTATATAACGGTAATAAATGCATTAAAAATATTTAAACTAAATTTTAAATGTTTCTAGCGAAGGAAAAAAATATTTTTCTTTCGGGAATTTCAAAATTAATAATTTACTTTATTTAAAAATTTTGTACCTTCAAAACCGTGACTTGTCTTATATGCGGGGTCATCCTATATGCCGGCAAATACGGTACTACTGTAGTTAGCGGTGCAACTGATAATTAGCATATTCACATTTGTTGTACCTGATGCCTGGGTAGTATGCGCTCTGGAACAGGACAAACGGTCTGAGAAAGATATGTGGACATCGTCTGGTTCATGTCAATGTCTCTATCTATTTTTTTTCTCAAATTTATAGCCTTTTATTACATACATACGTGTATTTATTTTGCTTTCAAAATAATACATTAAAAATCATCTAAAAATATATTGATAAAAAATATATTGATAATGTATGTAAACCTAAGTTTTACATATTACAGGAATTTTAAATTTGAATTACAGGATTTTGAATCTGAGCTTGGTAGCAACCCTGAACTAGGAAATTCAACAAAATAAACCCTGAAACCCATGGCGAGACTACCCAAACAATTCAGTTCCGAATCCATGGCACATAACACAGAGAATGATACTGTTACTGTTAACATTAATATTGAGCAAAATTGAATTTATATAACTCATGTAATGAAGAATGTCACTAATGTGACTTCAAAAACACTAAAAGAGAAAACAAATCCTGTTGGCATGAAATGAAATAGCGAGAATATATAACACCCCCTTTTATAACAACCACCTCTCTATAACAACCCTTTCCTCAAGAACCGTGGGGTTTTAAAATAGCGGTTTTACTGTACAATTAAACCCCTTTATAAAGACCACCTCTATATAAAGACCCTATTCTAGAGAACCGTGAGGGGTCTTTATAAAGAGGTTTTACTGTACTTATACACATGAAGTTCAAGACACACAACATAAAAAGAAAAATTGTTAACCTCAGACTGCATTGCAAGGAAAATAAATCTAAATAAATATTGCATGAGAAGGATACCATAGGACCAGGCTTTTGCACCCCAAATGCAGATTTATGAATGGGATCTCTTAGTAGGCAATGTATACCTCAAACGATGATGTGCAATGAGGACGTATGATGGAGAAGGGTGGGGGAAACGAGAGATCCCCGAGAAAACCTGCCGGCCAGCGACGTTGTCCGACACAATTCCCACGTGTGGAAATCCGGGGACCAGTCCTGCCTGTGACCAACTCGGATCACCTTGGTGGAAGTCAAGTAGTCTGACCACTGCGGGCGTTATTATGTAACCTGGTGATCAAAGTAATTTAGTCATGTGACTGAAAAACCCACCTTACACCACCTGATGACTTCTAATAACCTGTTAAAGAGGTTCTATTAGTAGTGTTTACTGCTAAAATAACTATTAAACTACAGTACGTATATCTAATTTTATATTCCTGTGCATTTCAGAAATTCGTCATATTAGCTAAGACTCAAACATTAACCTTGATAAAAGCAAATGCTTTGTAGTGAATATTCCTGTGAAAACTTTGTTTTTATTACTCTTTAATTTCTTTTACGTTCATTTGTTAGGAAAAAATCACTTTCTTACAACCCTAGTTCTTGCAAACTCATTTTAACACAAAATTCATATTACAAATAGCTAAAGTTTAGGTCCCGTAATATTTCTATTGAAGATGTTTCAATGAACTTAAAAACTAAGTGTTAATTAAATAGTGGCTATGTTAGGCGCAGTAGTGTAAGCTTGCTTGGGTTGCAATCATCAGAGGTAAAGGTGTGAACTGTTGATTTGCAGAGCCTAGGAAAGGCAGGTAACGGCAGCCTGCAGCAGGGACACCAGGACGGCCCGGACGATGGCCAGACACACCTTGCACCACAGCTGGTCGACACATCTCTTGTGACAGGGCAGATCTCTCAGGTAAAGCAGCATTCACACGACACAAGATTTAATTTTGTATGATATTCCTAATGCAAACTCTCATGCTGAAATACTGAACAATGCTGTATGAAAACATTTTGCATGTATATCTTACAAATGTTCCCGTCTTGTAGAAAACTGGTTAATTGCCTCAGTTTACTTTTAATAGCCATTGCTTTAACAAAAATAATCACATTTAACTCTATCAAGCTAAAATTCATACAGTCAAAATTCTTTTCAACATACAGTGCAATCCCGTTACTACGAGAGTTCGTAACAGCACAAAAAAATGTCGTAATTACGAGTTGTCGTAAGAACCGAATGTTTATATACGTAAACAAAAAATTTTCTAGGTTATTGACGTATGTGGGATAGGAATAATAACACTTCAGTTTACCCTGGCTAGTATCTCTGCTATTATAAAACAAGACTGCCAAAAACGATAGGCATGTGTTTATTAGGCATAACATTCAATCGTTTTATTTATTTATCTCCATTAGCTTTTTGTTACCATTTTCACTCACTACAGCACGGCAAAATGTAAGGTAAACAAAAAAATTAACGTCTAGTGAGGCGGCAACTAAAATTAACAGCACTGCCAGCTCACTTGTGATTGGCTGAAACCAACAACGCCGTACCAATAAGATCTTATGATTGGACTTACAAAAGACGCGCGTGGCTGTTCCATACTACCCACGTTGTCAAGTATACAAAGCGTCAATAATGGTTTTTAAATAAGAGTACAGTTTATTTATCTATTCCAACATAAATTTCGCTAAAATGTAAACCTATTGTTAATAAATCATAACAAGTAATGTATAAAAACACGATACAAGATGTTTATTAACTTACTTGGGTTATGCTGGGTAGTGTAAAACTACAAGTCCAGGCATTCAAAAAAGGATCCAAGTGAAGTTTGATTTTGGTGTGTTGCCATGATCGGACAAATCTAATGTGTTCTACAAACAACTCTAGCAGGTTGAGTTACATAAACGTAACTTTTTAATAGGCATGTGCGAAGGTCTGTTTTTAAATGTGAAGCGAAGTCGAATCGAATCTTGAATTGTGCGAAGGAAAGTCGAAGTCGAAGAATAAAATTTTTTTCACATCAGACAGCAAAGAAAACAAATTTATCACAAACAATTAATTGGTAATGAAAAAAAAAAAATTTAAATATATTGTATTTACTCATGTTGCCTAACAAATTTTTTTCTAATGATATTTTGGGTTCAAAACAGGGGGTGCATAAGATAAACGAGGATTATTTTTAGTGAGACTATAACCTCCATAACTCGAAATTATATTGCGGAATACTTAAATGTCAACGTATCTGAACAAAACCAACTTTAATTTAATGTAACATGAACACCTGCCTACGAGACGTAACATTTAGGCCTAGTCCCTTCCAACCGCTAGAAGAAGCCATATTTACAACCACAAATATCCACTTTGTACAAGAGGTTAATTTCTTTGTTCATTATCGCCGATGACAAAACAAAAAATTACCGAAAATGGCAATTCTGATTTAAATGAATCTGCAGTCTTTACAGTTTAAGATTAAAGTCATAATAAATCGCCGCCATAATATAGGATGGGAAACGTAAACAATAACATTGTTGGCAACAAAATAGATGAATGAGCAACATGGAGGCACCACACTCCGTTAAGAGTTTCTCATTTGTGATTGGGACCACGGCCATAATTCTAAGACCGTGATCAGGACCACTTTAATGCTGATTTTACTCTAAAGCTTGCAGTACTACTGGTATGCAGTTTTCTATGATTCTTAGTTCTGTGTTGTTTACATAATATATATTCGTGGGAAAGTAGAAATTACAGTGGTATTGAGCTAAAAAAAATGTTTGATGCATCAGGTACGTAGGGAAATATTTTTAAGATATCCGTTATTTAGAATATTCTGGTGTTTGGAAGTCTGGATAAATGGTACTTTACTGTACTTACTGATTTACCAGCTACAGATATTGTTTTCGTTCCGCCGGCGTAGTTTTGTTGGCTTATTGTGACTCTTGCTTAAGTGAAATTGTGCCGTCGAATGTAGCCTAAACAAAATAAATAGATCACCACTGTGCCATGAATTTGAGTTTTTAAGTGAAAGTTATACAGAATAACACAGTAACAAATAAACGGAAAATTACCTGCTCCACATAAATAATTTTGTCTGTTGTGATGCGAATTGTGGTTATCTTCCACCGACTTTCAACTCGAAGATTTTTATTGGTCGATGACGAAGTCGAAGGAACAAAAATCTTTGATTCGACCTTGACAATGCGAAGCTTCGCACACCTGTACTTTTTAACTTCTGCAGTATAACATACAAAAAAAAAGATAGTGAGTTTGAAACTGATGCTGAAGTCCATGGACCCATTCGCTTTCGCGCTGTACCAAGATGGCGTCCATAACAATCGAGGTCGAGCAAGTCACAGCAGCGTTGCCAGATGCAGCTGTTTTTCCACCGTTGCCATATCTCACATTGTTCACTCTGCCATGCACCGAGGAACGATGATTATCACGTGCGCTTGTATTTGTTATGTTTACTTATAATTTAAAAAAAATCATTTTGCGCGATATGTTGATGGTTGCTTGTGAATCTCTTGTATCTACGTAAGTGCTCATGACGATACCACTCGTAAATACCGAACATTTATGTATTAAACTGCATACACAAACTGATGGTGCATTACAAAACACTCGTAATTACGAACGTCTCGTAATATCCCGTACTCTTAGTAGCAGGCTTCCAATGTACTTAAGTTTAAACCACTTTGAGCTTCTCCTTATTTTAGCATGTAGCTCTTCAGTTGCCATGCCATGATTACATATTGGTCGCAGCTACAGTCTCACCACCCCACCCACAACTGTTACTGTTTCTCACAGTCATGTACTTTCTGATACAGTCAACTCCAGATTTAACGACCTTTCATGGTTCCCAGGAATAGGGTCGTTATTTCGGAGGGGTTGTTATTAGAATTTTGACAAATTTTCGGCGATCCCTAACCTCTAAAATGTCGACATTTACCGTTTTTAATCATTGAATCAGCGTTCACTCGTCTTTGGTGCAAAAACTATGTGTTTTTATAAAATGATACACGTTTATTTTGAAAAGCAAACGTGTTATTTTTAAAAAATATGCCATTGAAGTGGATCTACGACATTTGTTTAGTTCAATATAAATCATAAACGGTGTCGATACCATAAGTTCTTGCTCCCGGAACGTCCATTTTGGGATGTTATTTACAAGACTGCCGCAATAAAGTACGTATATTGAAATAGTAATACCTAGTTTTCATTAGAGTGAAGTGTTCTGAATAAATAGATTCACTGGAAGCAGACATATGACCTTTCTTTGGCTCAAAATTAAGCAAACACGTTGGCGGCAATATAGATTCTTGCGTATGCAATGGCCGTTTTTGCAAATTATTTTCAGGAATACCACAACAAAGTTTATTGTAATAGTAATATTTTTCAGTAGAGTGAAGTATTTTGAATAAATTGACACAATGCACGTGTTTATATGACATTTCTTTGGCTCAAAATTAAGCAAAAACGTCGCCGGCAATATAGATTCTTCTGTCTGCAACAACTGTTTTTGAAAGTTATTTGCAAGAATACCGCAACAAAACTCGTGTATAATGCGCCCTTGTGTATAGTGTGCATCACGATTTAGGTGGGGGGAGTGGGGAAGGAGACTGGCTGGCAACAAAGAAAAAAGAGAGAGAGAGGAAAGATACCTTTCCAACTGGCTAGAGACTGATGGGGGGAGAGCCATTGGGGTGGGGCTTGTCCCTTCCTTCTCCACAGGTATATATAAATAGCCTGCCAAGGTCACTTGCTGCTGCCTGCCTGTCAGTCTGTGTGTGCCCTGTCTGCCTGCACAACACTCCCTCACTTCCTCGGCCTGTCAGCTTCCAAGCATGTCCTGGAGAGAGATAAGATAACCTGCCAGGACAGCTGCAAGCTTGGCTTTTTTATTTGACACTTCTCTCATGGGGGAGGGGGGAGAACAGTGTCACCCTTTCACCTTTCTTTCTTTCCCCATGGAAAGATTGCTGATCAATGTCAAACTTAACTTTTCATATTGCTTCTGTCGGCCACCCACGTTTGTTCTGTTCTTTCGTCTCTGCCAAGTCAAATTGCTGAGCAACATATTTTGTAACCAACATTTTTAAACTATCTGTGTAAAAGCTAGTAAACTTTTGGCGGTCAGACAAGTTTATAACTCGTGTATTGTGTAAACGCTGAGCAGCATTTTGAACAGGAATGTGGATAAGGACAAACAAAAAAAATTTGTGTTTTAGCAGTGACTGTTACTACAAACCTCTGGTTTGTGGAAGGGGGGAGAAAAGGGATGGAGTAACGGAAAGTTCTTTCTCTTCTTCCCACTCTTGACACCCGTCAGCCCGGCAGTTTACCCTACAACTCAGCCTTCTTCCTTCTCACCCCCTCCCCTTCACATAGACTTTTTTCCGCGTTTTTTTTTCCCCTATTTTCCCCTGAATTTTTATCAGTTTTGGAACAAAAGTGTGCACTATAAACAAGTAAATACGGTAATATTTTTCAGTAGCGTGAAGTGTTTTGAATAAATGGATACAATGGATGCGGATATATGATATTTCTTTGGCTCAAAATTAATCAAAAACGTCGCCGGCAATACAGATTCTTGTGCCGCAATTACCGTTTTTGGATGTTAGTTGCAAGAAAGCCGCAATAAAATTTATTGAAATAGTAATATTTTTCAGTATAGTGAAGTATTTTGAATAAATAGATACACTGGAATCGGATATATGAAATTTTTTTGGTTCAAGTTTAAGAAAAAACATCACAGGCAATATAGATTCTTGCACCCGCAATGACAGTTTTTGGAAGTTACTTGCAAGAAAGTCGCAATAAAGTTTATTTAAAAAATACGTAGTTTTTTTTTCCAGTAGAATGACATAAGTTGGATAAATGATACTCGGCACGTGCATATACAACCTTTCTGGTAGCTCAACATAAAGGTTGAATTCATGATAATGAAACACAAATATCGTCGGCAACATAAATTAAGTCCCAGCAATGTCGGCGTTTCTAAACTATTTACAGGGCACTATTGCAATTTTGTTGATTGAAATAGTACAGTAGAGTCTAGTTATAGGGAAATGTCACGGTTCTGAGTTCGAACATCGCTATAGTTGTGTCTTCGCTATGGATGAATTTGGCCGATTCTGATCCCTAAACTCAAAAATTTCTTTAAAACTGTCTTTAATATTATTTAATTACAAAGTAGTACGTTATTTTAAGAAAATATAGGTTTATTTTAACAGATAAGTATGGCTATCAATCGCTGGACCGCCTGAACTGTGTTTCGCCCATGCGGGCGTGCGGCAAGTGTGCACGCGCCGGCAGTCAACATGATTACACTGCCGGCCGCTTCAGACCAATGTTATCAGTTAGACGAGTGTAGCAATTAATTTATTTATTTTAGCATGCATGTTCTGATGATAATTCTGTGTGCCCTTTCACACTGTGGAATTCGTCGAATAATTTGTGCGCATGCCCGAGAGATATAACAATCAGCTTGGACGGGTGAATGTAATTGTTCACTTGTCCGTTGGGCAGGTAATGCTAGTTTTATTTGCCAACAAAAATAAGCGATGCCAACATTGGTAGTTGCTTTATTTTCGCGCACTAGTAGTGAAATGTGTTTAGCGGCGGCACAAAATTAAGTTCAAAGCCTGTGCTGTTAGTAGCTACAGAAGTGGGCGCACGTGTACACATTCACTTAGAGTAAGATCATAAGTTTTTGATTTTATTCCGGCAGTGTGCCTAAGGAAAACATGTTTGACCTACGTGAGCGCTACCAAATCTAGATAGACAGTTGGTTGAAAAGCAGTGCTGAGGATAGACATGCTCGTTTCCACAGATGGCCTACCACCCGTGACTTTTTTTTTTTACTATTTATTTTTCTGTCTTCCCCTTCAGCTGTCCAAATAGACTCGTTCTAAGACATAAATAAAGTAACTTACTCGTACGATACTTTAACAATGCAACGGCCAGCCTGCAGGGATTTATTGCTTCTCGTCCAAGTTTATGGGACGTTTAGTGTATTAAATTATAATTTATAATTAGTGTACTGTAAATGTCTGTAAATGTTGAAATTGCCATTAAACTAAAAGATAAAAACACGTACGGCCAACTGTGTGAACATGAAGGTGAATCAGAACAGCAAATGCACTGACACAGGAGACGGTACCGCCAATGCGTCCTCTCATTCGCTTTCCTTGCTGCTTATCTCAAGAAGGTCAAGGTCTACAGAGTGAAATATGAGCTGTAGCAAGCTAAGCAGAGATAAGCACAAGTAGTTGTGTGGGTGCGTGTGTGAGGGAAAGAGACAGCGCTACTGTATCTCCCAGAGGCATTTCTTCTGTAAGCGTGGTGTGTGTGTGACTCAGGTATAGCACAGCCGGCGGATAATTATTATTAGTGAAGAAACAGCATGTGTCAGCCGTTATTCAGTCAGAACACGCAGTTCTTGTTTCAAATAGCTGTGTCGTCATCTGAGTTGAGTGGAAAATTTTTTGGAGAGCCTGGCAACAGTGTTTCTGGCATCTGAGCCTTCCTCTTTTTATCTCTCTCTCTCCCCCCCTCTCTAACCAAGGTCACGGAGTCAAGAAGGTTTAGATAGTGAATCGAAAATAGTGGAAGTAGGCCTAAGGGTAGTGGAGGTGCAGAAAGGTGAAGGTGAGGTAAAAGTAATAGATGTTGAAGTTGAGAAGGCTTAAGTAAACAGAGAATGTATTAATGATTACGATGAAGAAGAAATTAAGGAGGTTGAGTATAAGGAGTATTTATCAACGGGCAAAGGAGTTAATAACGGTGTAATCAGAGGACAGCAACCTTTTAGACCTACCAAATGCAGCACAGTCAGTAGCTGGGTGAAAATGCAGAGATGGGAGATTGAGAGAGCCTTTTTGTCAGTTCGATGAAGTAGAAGAAGATGATCTAGGAATAGTGAGTGGTATTGAACAGTGGAGGGTGCAGAGAGCTGTTGGGAGAGTGGGGAGCAGAGGACAGTGAGATATAAGAAACTGAGAGAGCAGAGAAGTGTTGAGATTGGTTAAGAGGGAAGGTAAAACTCAGAAATATTTACGACACTGGGAAATAATGAAAAAAAATTGGTTTCTCTGAGCTGAAAGAGTGTTGGTGGGACCTGCCTGAGGTGCAGAGTGACAGTGGTGTTGAAAAAAGTGCTTGTTGGAAAGAAATAATATTTGTTTAGTTTTTTTTTTTGTAATGAAGGAATTGTAATACGTATAACCCTGTTATAGTGTTCCCACTTATAACGTTTTCCTGGTTATAATGCTACCTTCATTAGGTCCCTAGAACTGATTTGTAATAGAAAATGACCCTGTTATAATGTTTTCCCATTTATAGTGTAATCATTTTTTCAGTCCCTTGAGAAACATTATAACAGGGTTTAATTTTATTGTGTCATGTGAATCAGGGTTGTTAAAATGAACATTATTGGTTTCGGTTCTGATTAAAATAAGTGTATAGGTTATGATTCTGAAGGTATTCAATAAATGGAGGAATGTATTTAGTAAGGTATTGTAAAGGATAAGCAAGCATGTTGATAATGTCTTTTGTATGTTTGTGTTAGTCAGGTGTTTGTTCTGATAGTAACTGCAGTTGTTTTTGTTGTGAAGCCTTAGTAATAATTTTGTGTGTTAACATTTTTTATTATAAATATCTATATCAGAAGATTGTGCCATGTTCGTCATAAATTGGGAGTATCAATGAGATATCACTGTGAAAATTAAAGCAACCGCCATCAGAAATTGAGATAATGAAACTTTTAATTGTATTGATAATTTATGGAAGTGTGGATTTATTGCTATGTACTAAGTATGTAATTATGTAATTTAATTCTATTTTCTTCAAATTAGTTCTGAATGCCACCAGAGCTTTAATAAAATAAGAATAATACACTAGGGGAGATTCTAATTGAACAACGTATACACTGAAAATCAAGTAACTTGTGTAGTGGATAATTATATACGTATTTTGTTTGATGATTTTTTTTTTCCTCTTCTTGAAAGAATGGCAGTACCTCTGTGCTTTGGAAACTAACCTTTGAGTCTAACATTGAGATGTGTGTTTGTGACCAGACCTGAGCTTGGTAATTTCTAGAGTTGTTGAGCTTAACTTAAAATACGATCTGGATTATAACTGGAAGTTCATGGCAATCTCTGTTACGGTTTTGTGCACTTGAAAAAGGCTATATGTTCATTGTGTTTACCTTTGAGTGGCCATCCATGGCCATAGCTTAAAGCTTAAAGAGAAAGGGGTGCTGCAATGAAGGTGACAGGCATGTGTGAAGTTTACTATGTGAGGTAATTTGTTTTTCTTATGGATTAGGGAGCCTCGTCGTTAGTCCAAATGGCGTGATGATCAAAATGATTTGCAGTCTGTGTGTTGTTGTGCAGCCTCCCCGTAAACAGTTTAAATCTACATTCTAGAACAAGTGCATTTTATCTAAGGTATTTGAAAATATTTTGTGGTTTTATGAGTTTGGTAAAATGATTTTATTTGAGAAACTTATGGGTGTTAATGAATTAATTATAGTTTGTGCTAGAATGAATTAAATTTGTAATCATGTATTTGGAAAATAAGTTTAGGCTCAGGGATATCTGACAGTCCACTACGTGTAGTGATTTAAATGTTTCTGGTTTCTTTTGCTTTGGTGGTATTTCTGTGTACTGTAGCAACCAATTTGGTATGATTGAAGTTTTGTTAGATGTTCTGTGTTTATTTTGGCCTGTGTACCACAGAAAAGTAATTATGAAATTCAAGTTTGTTCTATACTGTGTCGAATGTTGTGTAAGGTTAAGCTATTGTGTAGTTAGATGTTGCTTTCTGTATTAATGTATTACTGGTTCCTGGTGAGATGTTTCATATTGTGTGTTGTTACAAATTAATGCTCAGTTTAATTTTGTGACAAAACAACAACTTCATATTAATTGGGGTGTTGTGAAGTGTTCAGCCACTTCCCCATCTTGTTTAAATCTATGTAAATTATTTCTTTTTCTTATTTAAATTTGAAGCTAATAACAGGCTTTATGCCGTTTTCAGTATTAGTTGATACAACAGGATTCAGTAACATGCTAATCGAAGACATAATTAATTTAAATTCATCCTTTCAAAATTTAAACATGAAAATAGTCAGGAATTTTAAATTAGAGTTATTTGTGTATTTTCCTGGCTTGTGTGGTCTTAAATTGACTACAGTAGAATTTTAATTAATTTTGTAGATACAGTAAACCCTCGTTTTACCAGACTATTTGGGGGGAGGTGTGGTCCGGTAAATCGCGAAGTACCAAAATCGGCACACGAAAATAGACAAGCCGATATCTTTATAGCAGTGTGATAAGCATAGTAACGTAACATATTTGTTGTGGTCAAATCGCTGGAAGTGGGCGAGGGGGAAGGTTTGTACTGACAGAAGTGTCTAGCCGCTGACACAGTGCAAGCATTCGGATGTCATCGGAAATACTCGGCTGCCCGCCTCGAGTCAGCGGTTCCTCCCCTCACAGGCTTTCGCTAGCTCTCTCACTTCCTCTCGCACCCTCCCTTCCCAGTCGGCTCAACAACACGCCTGGACACCACTTGTAGAGATAAGTCATACATATACACATAATAATAATATGTTCAGCCACAGCACCCCCCTCCCCCACAAGTCCTGTATCTACCACTGCGCGTGAGTTTTGAACACCTTTAAGTTCGTGTCACTTTAGCGATTGACTCTTGACTTAGTTGACACTTGCTAGAGGATGCTGAACCAGTAATACATAAGCAATTAAATACATGCCCAAACATGTGAAATCACTGTGTTATCGAGCAGCCTTGAGTATGCAGATATTCTTTGAGGCCAGTAAGTAGGTCAGTGAATCTGTGAATTTTTCCTGTCGGTAATCATTATCCGATTTTCAAATTGTAAGGAACACTTTCTTTCGTTTTCATAATTAATTATTTGTTGCCCCTGGCCGAACTACCACAAGCTACATCACAAATAGTTTACACCAAAAACATACCAGCACGCAATGAAAAATTTGCACTTATGCTGATGTTATTTATGTTTCAAGAACGTTTCTTTGGTTAAAGAAATACAAAAAAAAAACCACGATTCAGTTACAAAATAAATTACACATGTTTTACAATAAAAAAACTAATAAAATGGCCACGGGCGTATGAACGTTTCAAAATTGGGAGGGTAAATCGTGGAACTCTGAACCACACAATAATGCGGTGGATCCGGTGGAGCTCTCCCGGGAAAATTTGGGATTTCAAGGTGTAAAATGGTACCGTTAGAGCATTTTTCGCATTTAGACATGCTAATATTATACTTGCTTGAATAGTTTTTTTTTTTTTTTTTTTTTTTTTTTTTTTTTTTTTTTTTTTTTTTTTTTTTTTTTTTTTTTTTTTTTTTTTTTTTTTTTTTTTAGCCTAGCCCACGAAAAAATTTATTTACGTCAGAAAAAATAAATACACGACATTACACACCGTAATTTAAGAATCAGTCCGCAAATTATGCGTAAGCGAAATATTATATATTGACAACATCCTCGTGGCATACAAATTGATACAGCAGCATTCGGTGCTGTTTGCAAAGCAAGCTTCGTTAATAACCAAGAATCTGTGTAATACTAAGACGTAAAAATAAATGTAGGCTAAATAGTATTTCTTACTATAACTTCCGTTAAAAGTGTATATTAATAGTTTTGAAATCTTCATGCTTAGTACGTCCGTCATGAAAATACTATGATATTAATGATAAAATAATGTGCTTTCAATCTTAAAGGAAATTACATTATTAGGTTAGCTTCGTTGTAATAGACATAAACATTTCGTATTTCTATGAAGGTTATTTAGCACATATTATTCAGTAGAATAGGATTACATGTGTAATGTGGGCTACTTGTTGTAATGTGTTCATCTTAAAATGTTGCTTCCCGGTAAGTCGTTCAAAGTACAAATATTTTCTTGAATTGTGTAGTAAAAGCGATTCTTCTACCTCGCATGTTACTTCCCGGGTCTCCACACCCTGTAATCTCAGATACTAGGACTTCTGGCACAGATGGTATACAGTCAACATTGAATTAAACATATAAACTAACGGCATACCCCTTCTTAAATGGCGTATAAAGCTAAAGCTAGAGATAATTTACTCATCAGTCACCCACCGTTCGCCTGTGGGTTAGTTAACCACGTGATCTACAGCCAATCAGTAGCCTCCCAAAATGTTATCCGCCCATAGAAACCGTAGCAAACTTTAACTTTTGACGACGAAGGAAGTACAGCCATATAAAGTCACATTTCAACCCACTTAGAGAGACTGTGAAGTTTTAAAATATTGTTTTAATTTAAATACCGGTGTTTTCTTTGCGATTTAATTGGTTTAAACAACTTTCAGTTAGAGTATTTTCTATTCAGCCACTTATTGGAACGTAATTTCCTCTGTATTAAGATATTTTTTGGTGAGCAATAACATGCAGGTCTTTAGCGCTGGTGAGAGCGGCGTCAGAATGTAGTATGGGGGAAACGTAAGATCCCCTAGAAAATCAGCCTAGGAGCAGCATCACACTGCACGATTCTCACATGCGAAAGTCCGGGGACCGACCCCACTGGGAATAGAACCACGATCACCTTGGTGGGGAGGAGAGTGCTCTAGTCACTTCGCCCACCGCAGTCTCTTATATATGATGCAGTCAGCAAAATAATGAATATTTTTTTTTATTTGCGTAGCTATTTGATTTGTTTGAACGAGTTCCAGGCTCGCAGAATATTTTCTAACTATTCATTTACATATGCTTCGATAGTACAATTCTTAAGATGACTTTTTTGCACGTACGCCTTCTTCTGCTGAATTAGTAACTTATTTGGTAGCCTTGACAAATCAACGAACATACGACACATTACTAAAACTTGAAAATTTCATACCTACATTACATGAAATAAGATGCTGACTACACGAATGCTTTGAAACTTCATAACAAATTTCACATACATACATAAATTTTTTTCTTTTGACGCAATGGCGTATCATAAATGAAAAAAAATATTTTAATGTTCTCTTGCTCATTTTGTGACATTTACCTTGACACTACATACATAATCTCCCTATATAAAATGAACAGTCCACTCACATACTCGTCAACACACAGTCCAAACCTCTGGACCTCGATATGTAAAATTTTGAAAGGGGCTTTCCCTTACACCGTAGACACCAGCTCAGAAGGTTATTTTTTCTATTCAAAATATGTAAATTAAGCTAATTTAGTGCAATGTGGCGAAATACTGTATGTTTTTCTATGAATCCTCAGTAGCGCTTAAGTTGAGAAGTCAAGGTGCTTTTTACTTCAGCATAAAGCTTACAAAAATGCATATTACATGATTTTTTCTATATGTTTTAAATTTAAAAATTAAGGTGCTGAAAAGCTGTAAAATGTAATTTAAAAAATATTCCGATAACTTTAAACTCGCTGTGATATCAAATTGATAGTTGTTGCAAAATCAAGCTTACACATATCACTAAAAAGCAGTTTCATGACCTTTTGAAATTCAACCTCTAAGTACATTGAAAAAACAAAACGTGGTTTCAATTATTTTAACAATCTTTACATTTGTACAAGGTACTGTTTGTTTTGCAGATATGCATTGTGACAATTTTTTTACAGTAATGTAAATGTTCTAGCTATCACAGTTTTTGTATAGTGATATGTCAAATCACAAAATTGCTTAACACTGTTTTAGGCTATACAAGAAACGAATTAATTCACTATGAAGAACAAAGGCACGGATTACGTGAAGGCATGTATAAAAACAGGCATTGACATTTTTCGTATTTAAAAAATGGCCGAATATATATTTCAATGATACAAAAAATTTCATTGCAGAAATATCTCGACGTAACCTGTGACACTGTTTATCAGTGTGAAATTATTTCATTTTACTAAGTCAGATGGTTTTCGTCTCTTGTATAAGTCCGTTTTGCAAATTTGAGCTTGACCTGCCTCAAAATCCACGAAATCTAGAAACTTTTCATGACTGTATAAATAGTCACAGTAGGCTAAATGTCTATAAAGTAAAACATACATCACACATATATAAAAATAATTTTAAAATTTAAAGTTCTGCACGGAGCCTCTAACTCAGCCCCTGTAATCCACTGTATCTCTTAGACGTTTTGAGATATCGAGATGATTTCTGAATAGGAATGAGACTTACGTAAATACCCAGTAAAAAATTTAATAATTTTTCAAATGTCTGCAGTTTAAGTGGTGGAAAGATTTAAAATGTTACAGAAATACCGAAAATCAGACATGAATAAAACTTTTAAGCTACTGGTTTGTGCAAAAAAAATTGTAGCTGACACATTAGTAACCACACAAGTGCAACATGAATTACATTGGCTGCAAAGCTAATTAAAATAGCAACCATTTATTTCAGTAACATGAAGTTGCATTGAACTTTGTTACAGACTTTTCACCAATAAAATTATATGGTTACGATTAAAGCCAAGCTCTCTTGTTCCTACTTTTATAGAGATATTAAATTTTCGCTCCTAAACGAGAGCAGATGTCGAAAATTGATTTGACAGTTTTGTTTAAAATCGTCTTATTCATATTGGCTGATTTTTTTCAAGGCAGTAAATACTGTGGTTTTAGATAATTATGTAAGTAACGAAACAGTATAATTTCTTGCTCTGAACTGAAAAAAATAGCTGCCGTGGCAAAAAACATTTTAAACAAAACTGCCAAACAGATTTTCAATGTCTGCTTTCGTTTAAGATAATAATAACAATAATAATAATAAAAAATAACCATAATAATAACCTTTAAAAAAGTAGACACAAGAGAGTCCCATAGTACAAATTGATCGGCGGAAATCTAGCATGCTATAAATAGTTCAGCACTTGACACGCTTCAAGGTCGCCCTTACAGCTCCGTTACGTCTGAGCCTCTAAAGGTGGGTCCACACTTGTATCAGATCATCGTATCTGTATCATGATATGATACGCGATCATGATACGCCCATCTTAAGACAAGTCAGCCAAGCCTGTATCATGTATCTGTATCATGCACGCAGATCAATAAGTTTTCCACCACAGCCTTGTATCATGCGCGCAGTTAAGTGAAGTGACAATATCGCATCAGTTGCGGTTGGCTGCTGATAGCTATATTTGTATAAATTACTCGTTACAAAATAAGTCTATAAACGTTCGCGAAGGTGGTGGATAAAAAGTGATTTTGCCAACAGAGAAAGTAATGGTGATGCAAGTTTATTACGCGACTTGAATTTTCAGTCAGTAAGTGGGCAGTATAAAAATTTCACCCGCATGTCGCCTACTGATTTTGAATACATGTTAACCAAAATTGGAAATCAGATTACGAAGAAGGACACAGTGTTAAGAAAAGCGATCCCAGCGCAAGACAGGTTAGCGATAACATTGCGATTCCTGGCTACAGGAGATTCGTATGCAAGCTTACAATACCTGTTTAGAGTATCGAAGCAAGCGATTAGCACAATCATTCCCGAAGTTTGCTTAGCGCTGGTGGAAGACTTTAAAGAGCTGATCAAGGTATGTATTTTGAACATATAATGTATTAAAGTAAATAAAAATTTTGGGTGGGACGTATAATGTATTAAACTAAATAACAATTTGTAACACACAAGTTGTTATTTTTAATCGATCTTAAAACATACTAGCTGGAGTAAAAATAAATCCGTTAAAGTTAAAGGAAAAACAAGTTTCTTTTTACTTTGCAGTATGCGTAAGCGGAGAAAGTAAGTAGTTTGCACAATAACACAAATAAAATGTTGTAATATTCGTATAACATGCTGACATGTTTTTTTATGATTTATTACCAATATTATTGAATAGTATTTGGTACAAATATGCACCAATAGCGAAAAACCTATTTACAATATATCTGTTATGTTAAGACTGTCCTCTGAAGCAGAGTAAGAATCGGATACAGGACTGGTTGCCAGAGCAATATTTGTGTAATGCACAAGTTGACTAGGCTGCATACGGTCGAAAAGTACATTCGCACTTTCACGTTGATACGAGGATAGTTCACTTGAAGGAGGACTCAACATGCTTGGTTGACTGCAGAATCGGCGTTTTGCTGTAACAAACATAAATGTCGGCTGGCAAGGCCGAATTTCAGATGGCGGGGTATTTGCTAACACGAAACTGTATAAAGAATTAGAAGGCAATTCTTTAAACCTTCCTCCTCCCAAACCTCTTGTCAATGGTTCAGACAAATGCATTCCATATTTTTTCGTAGGGGATGACGCTTTTGCCCTGACGGATTATATGATGAAACCCTACCCAAGGTTGCATCCGAAAGGGTCTAAAGAGCGCATATACAACTACAGGATAAGTAGATCACGAATAATAGTGGAGAATGTTTTTGGTGTGATATCCGCAGTTTTCCGAGTTTTGAGAAAACCAATGCTCCTGGAACCTGAAAAGGCTCAGCTCGTTGTGATGACGAATGTATGTCTACATAATTTCTTGAGACGATAGCCTTTGTCAGCTTCGAGATACACACCTCCTGGAACGTTTGATGCCGAAGAAAATGCGGCCAACTGATTGATGGAATCTGGCGAGGACAGACAAGTGAAGCATCCACGTCATTTCTCCCACTCAGAAAAGTCCCTAGACGGTCAGCTTTAAAAGCTAAAGAAATTAGGCAGGAACTGAATGACTATTTCGTAAACGAGGGACGAGTTGAGTGGCAGGACAAGTACGCTTAAACAATTGTCTCAACAAACACGTGTGAAAGTTGTCAACAGTTCAAGAATTTGTATAATGTTTAACGTAGTTGCGTGCTTACCGTGCTCAACGTCTGGCGTGGGATATTCTTGTCCAAAAGATATTTCAAACTTTCAAACGCAAACCATGTGCTCTTGTATACGTCATCTGCACATGTAACAAAGAAGGCACTATCTTGTATTGCATTGCAATCACAATTTATTGACAATAATGTACAGGGTTCCTGTCATAATTATCGTACAATGCTTGTTATTTCAATTGCACTCGTTATTTTTAAAACTACAA
>PNEQ01023371.1:0-30530 GCA_003012365.1 Medauroidea extradentata
GGTTGCTCCAGTGTCTACAACCATATGGCAAGAAACATTATCCAGACTGCCCTCCACTAGGATTGCACTAAAATCTTGTTTCACTGAGCGTACTTGAAGAAATACTGGGGCCTTATCTCCCTCAGTCACCGACCTTCGCCCCTTAAGACCGGTGCTTACATGTTTCCCGATGGCTGGCCAGATCGGGCAGCTTCATCCTCCTCTTGGTTTCTGTTTTTCTGTAGCCATCATGGACACTGGGCTCTCAGGTGTCCGGGTTCTCCACATTCCCAACAGCTTGGTCGTCCCTGTTGTCGAGGGCGGGGTGTATTCGATGTGATTCTGTGTATCATGGTTTCCATTTTCTTCAAGGTGTTCTCGAAGCGGTTATCTCTCTCGTCGCCTGACAGTGCGACAGCCCGCACAGCACGCCGAGTTGATGGTCCTCTTGCAGATTCAACCTCCAGTGCTCTGGCCAGGGTATCCTGCATAGTTCTTGGGGCGGCCAGACGCACTGCTTGGCGTACATCTACATCGGCAATGGCGTCGACGAAGACGCCGACTGCTATTATGTCTCGTGCTTGTTCTGGACACCCTTCGAGCGACAAATGTTCGAGTCGCACAATGTCCTGCCACAATTCTTGCAGTGGCTCCCCTGATCTCTGGGTGCGGCTCCTTAGTTGGGCATGGTGGGCATGTCTCAAGTACTTGTCGCCGAAGCGCAGCTCCAGTGCAGTAACTAATGTCGAGTATTCCAGAAGTTGTTGTTCTGGAAGCGACTGGAGTATTCTGAGGGCAGAAAGAAAGGTCCGAGGGTCAGAGGCCGAGGTCGTCTTCAGAAGTACAATGTCGGTGCCCCATTCGAGAGAATGGCGGTCAACATCTTGGGTCCCTTGCCAGTAACCGAGAGAAACAATCGGTACTTGTTGGTGGTGCAGGACTACTTCACCAAATGGCCAGAGGTTCTTTCCATACCGAATCAAAAGGCCAGCACAGCGGCTGATGCACTGATCTAACATGTGTTATCAAGGTTTGGGGTGCCATTGGAACTTCACTCGGACCAAAGGAGGAATTTCGAAGCGAACATGTTCCAAGAGATGTTAAAGAAATGGTGTACCAGGAAATAGAGGCTGTAAACGATAAGGTGGAACAGCAAATGAGTGATCTAAGGAAGCAGCTGCAAGAACTTCGTCAGCGTCAAGAAGGTAGCCTTCTTGTTACCGGGGAAGATAAGGTCATTGCTGAGTCAACACATGAAGGTAGCTTAGAGAAGACAACGAACTTTAAGCCCGGGTGGCTCGTAGTGGGAGTCCCGCCGAAATTATGTCATAGATACCTGTCCCAACTGCGTCTTAACCCTTCGAGGGCGGCCGATGTGACTACAAGCACGTACGAAACATGATGAAATATCTATTTTAAGACCCTGTAATGCGGGGAACACCCGACTGTCTGAGCTAGTATAAAAGCACAGAATCGGCACATTTGAGGAGAGTTCGCTATTGGTAGTGCAAGAGGAAGGTGCTACGCAGTGTTACAAGTTTGAGGAGCACAAAATTTTACATGTGGGCAATTCCCATGAGTTCTTTTGGGATAGAGGTCTTATAAATATATATAAAAGAGTTAAATTAAGTACTGGATTTAATAGCTCACAAAGCTGCGAAATACACAAAACAGTAATCAAATAGAACTCTCACAACACACTTAGTTATGCACACAATTACTCCTGTGTCACAGACACGTTAATTAACTTTAACAATTAAAGCACAAGAAAAGTCTACCATCAATTAATTAAACACTATAAATCACAATAAAATTCAGTCATATATCCAGTCAACAGTATTTATAATAATGACAATGTACAACCTTAACAGTCCTAAGGGAGGATGGCTCACCATGTACAGTGCAGCACCCAGAGTGCACCACTGTCTTCACTCTAGAGGTCTTCGGTTCGACTCCCGTCGCACACCTCTTCTTCACCTGTCGACCCGCAGCAGAAGCTCTCTTGTCTCACCCAGTACTGCTCCGAAGGTATGTACCTGTAGCCTCGCAGTAGACTCCGACGTCACCAAGATGTCTTCCTGAAATCACAAAGATGACCTCACCAGCCTCTCTGCACGAGCTTAGCACCTCCTCCGAGCATGACCAATAGCGAACTCTCGAAGCACTTCTTCTCTTGAATCACCAGGTAGACAGTCTCCTCAAGTACCAGTTACTGCCCTCCTCGACACAACACCGTCAGTGTTGTTCTCCACAGCTCACCACCTCTGCAGCACTCCAACACAACACCACAAGTGTTGTTCGTCCATCCTGCAGCTCTCTGGCGTCACACAGCCTCGACACCGGCCACTGCCGTTGTGCTGCCATCCTCGAGACGCCATACCTCGTCAGCTCAGTCGTGCCGACACACAACACCTTAATGTTGTCTGTCCCTTCTGCAGGGCGCTGATGTTACTCAGACTCGACACCGACTACCACCGCCGTGTTGTCATCCTCAAGACGCCACACCTCGTCAGCTCCGTCGATGTTACACCAGCCTCGACGCCGTCGTGATACCGTCCCCAAGGCGGCCCGTCACTTCTCACGACGTCCATCGTCGTCCCGATGGCAACGCCGCCCCTAGGGGCGCTCGCTGCCTCACACCTTTCTTGGTCTCACTTCATCTTCACTATCACATGACTGCACAAGGCTGACTCTTCCCGACTCTCTTCCAGACTCTACAATACTAGACTCTCCACGACTGTCACTTCTCACTGTCTCTTCACTACTAGACTGACCCATGTTGCGCAGTTCCGATGCTTTTATACGGCCCCTTCAATGACGTCAATGGCTGATGAAATACAGTGACCTAGAGTTAAAAATAGACATACCACGGTCGTACTAGTTGAGAATCACGTACTCGCACTGGCGTCATCGGGGAAACCCAGTGACGTCTCTCGGGAGATGCGACATAGCTGCGAAAACCCATGACATCACTGGTTGACTCACTGGGCTGACCACCTAGCATGATGTAATGCGCCTGCTGCCCGGCCAACACGCAACACTGCCCCCTCCTTAGTCTGTTCGTCCCGAACAGACACAACATCTTCACCTATGCTTGACATGGGCTGAACCATCGCCTTCGCTACACCACCTCATGATGCCTCTCGTCGCCGCACCACCTCCAGTGTTTGGCTTCTCGGCGACCTGCCATCCTTCAAGTTTTGATTCTGCACTGGCTGTGCTGTCTTTTCCGGAAACAAGATGGCCACCTTCAGGACGATGACGAAAGTCTTGCCAATCCTCCTCAATCACATATTCACTGTTCAATCTTCGTGTCTATACTGTTCATCCTCACATTTACAATGTCTAATTTCTGACACACAAACTCTTTCACATAGTCTAATTTTCTGTTCACCACTTCGTTCTCTTGGTCTACCTTTTCGCTTACAAATGTACACGATTACTTACATTATCTTCTTCCCTATTTACACTATCAGTTTTCTTATTTACATATTTACATTTACATTGGCGTTAACTAAATTCATTTGGCTATTTAACTGTACACACATTCCCTCAATAAAGGCCCTTAGTGCACCTATTTCTGCAATTTTTCAACTGAAACTTTAAAATAAAATTTATTAAGTGGCTCACTTAATTAAACAACAGTTGTTTGCAATGATTTTATTTACAGAATAAATTATTTGATTTACTTTATGCCTCGCAGTCCACTTCTGTCAGAAGTGGGATAGAGACATAAAGTACATCAAGTAATTAATTCTGTAAATTAAATCATTGCAAACAACTGTTGTTTAATTAAATGAGCCACTTAATAAATTTTATTTTAAAGTTTCAGTTGAAAAATTGCAGAAATAGGTGCACTAAGGGCCTTTATTGAGGGAATGTGTGTACAGTTAAATAGCCAAATGAATTTAGTTAATGCCAATGTAAATGTAAATATGTAAATAAGAAAACTGATAGTGTAAATAGGGAAGAAGATAATGTAAGTAATCGTGTACATTTGTAAGCGAAAAGGTAGACCAAGAGAACGAAGTGGTGAACAGAAAATTAGACTATGTGAAAGAGTTTGTGTGTCAGAAATTAGACATTGTAAATGTGAGGATGGACAGTATAGACACGAAGATTGAACAGTGAATATGTGATTGAGGAGGATTGGCAAGACTTTCGTCATCGTCCTGAAGGTGGCCAACTTGTTTCCGGAAAAGACAGCACAGCCAGTGCAGAATCAAAACTTGAAGGATGGCAGGTCGCCGAGAAGCCAAACACTGGAGGTGTTGCGGCGACGAGAGGCGTCATGAGGTGGTGTAGCGAAGGCGATGGTTCAGCCCATGTCAAGCATAGGTGAAGCTGTTGTGTCTGTTCGGGACAAACAGACTTAAGGAGGAGGCAGTGTTGCGTGTTGGCCGGGCAGCAGGCGCATTACATCATGCTAGGTGGTCAGCCCTGTGAGTCAACCAGTGATGTCATGGGTTTTCGCAGCTATGTCGCATCTCCCGAGAGACGTCACTGGGTTTCCCCGATGACGCCAGTGCAAGTACGTGACTCTCAACTAGTACGACCGTGGTATGTCTATTTTTAGACTCTAGGTCACTGTATTTCATCAGCCGTTGACGTCATTGAAGGGGCCGTATAAAAGCATCGGAACTGCGCAACATGGGTCAGTCTAGTAGTGAAGAGACAGTGAGAAGTGACAGTCGTGGAGAATCTAGTATTGCAGAGTCTGGAAGAGAGTCGGGAAGAGTCAACCTTGTGCAGTCTTGTGATAGTGAAGATGAAGTGAGACCGAGAGAGGTGTGAGGCAGCGAGCGCCCCTAGGGGCGGCGTTGCCACCGGGACGACGATGGACGTCGTGAGAAGTGACGGGCCGCCTTGGGGACGGTATCACGACGGCGTCGAGGCTGGTGTAACATCGACGGAGCTGACGAGGTGTGGCGTCTTGAGGATGCCAACACGGCGGTGGTAGTCGGTGTCGAGTCTGAGTAACATCAGCGCCCTGCAGAAGGGACAGACAACATTAAGGTGTTGTGTGTCGGCACGACTGAGCTGACGAGGTATGGCGTCTCGAGGATGGCAGCACAACGGCAGTGGTCGGTGTCGAGGCTGTGTGACGCCAGCGAGCTGCAGGATGGACGAACAACACTTGTGGTGTTGTGTTGGAGTGCTGCAGAAGTGGTGAGCTGTGGAGAACAACTATGACTGTGTTGTGTCCAGGAGGGCAGTAACTGGCTACTTGAGGAGACTGTCTTCCTGGTGGTTCTAGAGAAGGAGTGCTTCGAGAGTTCGCTATTGGTCCTGCTCGGAGGAGGTGCTAAGCTTGTGCAGAGAGGCTGGTGAAGACGTCTTGGTGACGTCGGAGTCTACTGCGAGGCTACAGGTACATACCTTCGGAGCAGTACTGGGTGAGACAAGAGAGCTTCTGCTGCGGGTCGACAGGTGAAGAAGAGGTGTGCGACGGGAGTCGAACCGAAGACTTCAAGAGTGAAGACAGTGGTGCACTCCGGGTGATGCACTGTACATGGTGAGCCATCCTCTCTTAGGACTGTTAAGGTTGTACATTGTCATTTGAGTAACTGTTGATTTGATATATGACAGGATTTTGTGATTTGTAGTGTTTAATTAATTAATGGTAAATATTCTTGTGCTTTAATTGTCTAAGTTAATTAACGTTCTGTGGAACAGTAGTAATTGTGTGCGTAATTAATTGTGTTGTGAGAGTTATAGTTGATTACTGTTTCGTGTATTTCGTAGCTTTGTGAGCTATTAAATCCAGTACTTGATTTAACTCTTTTATTTATAATTATAAGACCTCTATCCCAAAGTACTCATGGGAATTGCCCACATGTAAAGTTTTGTGTTCCTCAAACTTGTAACAATATATTGTCTTTTCACTGTTACCAACTCAACCAGTCAAATCCAATACATCAAATACTTCCAAAAAATTGACTGTTTACCTTACTCAGTTTTCCTCCGCACACACTATAATTCTCTACAAAGCTGCAAAAATATAAGTTCTTATATAACTTTTTAACTACGTGTACGGAAGGTAGAAAGTTGAAACTCTGAAATCTGCAACAAATTGTAATCATTAAAAAAATTAGCCAAACATTGATCTGAAGTTTTAAATTTTCCCTTGCAGCAGTATCGCACTTACCTGTTATTTTGTGACCGTCACAAATGGAAAAAAATACCATACCTACACTTACCAGATAAACAGCTGTACTCGCAAGGTGTGTACAGTAATACTAGGTACAGTATGTGTTCCAGTGAGTGTCAACTAGGAAACCACATTTATATGAGAAGAACGTTACAGTGGACTACTGAATGCATCAATGAAATTAATGATTTCTACAGTATTTTATTTATTTTTTAATTTGTAGGCATTAACTTGCGTGTTAGGATTATTGAACTGAATGGTTTGAAAACGAGTTAAATTTATTTTAATCAACATGTGCACATAGCCCGTAAACAGTTTACATTGTAATGCAAATTGAAGGATAACATAACCTATTTTGTAACACTGTAGCACAAGCATTACATGTGAGCAAGAATACATATGCCTCATAAATCTAGGTCAGACTTTTGACTGCTGCACTACACACTTGGCAATGATGCTTGTTAGATAGCTGAATGTGCACATTTAAATTATTTTGGATACTACTTTCATTGGAACACTGCAATTATTTACTTTTTCACACCTATACAAAGTGTGTGCCAGTTACACATTTCCTAAGGATACAGTAAGCATCCCAAGTTCAGACACACAAATTTGAATTAATTTTTTTTTTTGCATTCTTTACTATTCACGTATCGTAACTGTGATGAGGCAGTTTTCAGTAACAATCACATCAGAAAATTTACTCAAACCCAGTTTTTTTTCTAAAACTCTTTATAACATAAATTGGCAGTGTAATGGGATGAACAATGTTAAATTTCTAAGATCTTATAGTGTCAGAGGAATTCACATTTCTGACCTTTTGGATTGTTGGAAACCAGATGAGAAAGTTTGTCTTGGAAAAACAGCACACAATACCTATACAGTATTAGGTTATCTGTTTACTGTAAATTTTTGAAGACACACACATCAACAACAGTAATGTACAGACATTTTTCCTGAACACAAAACGAAAAACAACCTTGGAGCTGCAGCTCTTGCCTTGAAAACTGTGGTTCAGTGTCTCTCGGTTCCACAACATAGGCCTACTTGGATGAACAATAATCTCACATGGTTTTTCGTCTCAAAAAAATTACACATTAATTTCTCAATCGAGGGAGATAAATTTTAAAGTATTTAATGAAAAACAATTGTAAATGTACAGTTCAGGCATATTAAAATCAGTAGCCCATATCATAATATACACAAACATGCTGAAAATGTTTTTGACAAAGTAGATGAGCATTTCTTATTAATTTAATGTTTATTTTACCACGTGGTGGCTTATATGTTCAAATATAGCTATAAAACCAGCAACACAATATAATTTTAGATGTGTAAAATTTATTTACTCAGTAATGACAACTGCTAGGTAATGATGACAAAATCTAGTATTTTATATATTTTTTCCAAAAATTATCTATTGAGTTTTGTATTCCTGTAACAAGTTGGGAAAATCCACACTTCCATATACACACTCATTCAATTAACACAATACTTGACTTGTATCTTGATGCAAAATAAAAAAGAAAAAAAAATACATTGGAACTAAAGTAAGCTAAACTAAGTACTGAGGCCTACTTATGTGTTGCACTTTGATGATAACTTATAATGCAGTGGTAAAAAACACAGCCATCTTCACCATATTCCACTCACTTAACTAATCTTGTACAACTTCACAGAATCAGTCTGAGCACTTTGCATACGACCTTGTTTACCACTTTATGCTTATTAGGTACTTGTTGGTAACTGCTTATAGGTGCTACTTGGGGTTAATGTAAACTATAACAGTATTGAGCTGACATAACAAGTACAGTTTCATAAAATAGAACTAGCATTTAGCTGCAAAACACTACACTATAGTCATGCACAATATCAATTAATCAAAGATTAACAACGAGTTTGCTTTACTCCTCAAACAATCAACATTTAGGCCTATATAATATTGTCTGTAATATTCAAGTGCCATCTACATATTATGTGCGCTTAATAAGGATTACATCTAGTCCATGTTCGTCTAAGGCCGTGATCTAGCCCTCAAATGTATGGACATAGTCGTCTGAGGCTGAAATTTATGAATAATGATAACGAGTGACTATTAAACATTTAACAGGGTTCTTCGGAGTAAAAATAAATACTATCCTAAAATTATTTATGTTAACGATAACTCATATCGTTTGTGCAAGTACCATACGCGTATCTTTGTACTATTTTTACAACATTAACCACTTAACCAGTTCAAATAACACTATTCTTATGGCATTTTGGCGAACGTTTATACAAAAACAGCTGATCATCGGTGCGATGCTCATCTTGTGACGTCACCGGCCAAGCCGTCTATTGCGAGATCCGTGTGCGAGACCCACCAAGACAGTAGGTTTGTTCGCGTGGTCTGCCAATCTACCGGTTTTGCGCCAGTTCTGCTAGTTTTCTGCCAGTAGGCGTTCGTTTTACCGGAAGTTTTTTTTTTGTATGCTGTTCGGGTGGGACTAGTAGATGCCAGTTTTGCCAGAAATGGCTGCCATTTCTGCCCATGCTTAGCGAGCAAGGGCAGAACTGGCAGCAAAAAAAAAAAAAAAAAGTCACGTGTGATGTCACATGACGATGCTGGTTCAAAACAAACTCTCTCGTCCCGTGCTAAACAGTGTTTTTTTTACCACACAGACTATTCGTTCCGACGCGATAGCGGGTGGCCGGTTGTAGGTTCGTTCGCGTGGTCTGCCAGTTTTACCAGCCGAGTGTATTGTTGTTTTGAAAAACACTCGCGAAGGTTTGTTTTGAACGTTTAGCGTTGAAAACTCGAGTTGGCTTCCCGACGTATTTTTGTAATTACGTTAATAAATTCAAATACTTTCGTTTAGGCCTAAAGCATGGAAGACAAGAGATCGCAGGACTTTCCACGTAAACTAATATTGTCGGAGACGAAAGAATTCAGTACACATAGCGGGAAAATATGTTTGGGCCTTGCGATTTGTTTAGCATGCATTCTTCAGTACATAGGGATAAGATTGATACAACGTACGAAGTTATGATGCATACATTAAAATCGTCTTTGTAAATTTTTGTAGGAATGTTCAAACTAATGTAGTTTCACAGTAGGCTACATTAGTCAGAGGAAATTCAGTTAGGTAGGCCTGAACAACTTTTCTGCTGACGAACATTAGAGGCTGGCTAATTTTTTCTTATGTAATGTTGTAACATCTTGTTAATTGTAAGTGATTAACTGCGGCGCAAGAGATCACGCGTAAATAATTAGTAATTTTGGATAAATATTAACTCATAAAGTTGGCAACTACCTTTATCTAGGATTGTCATTGAGTATTTTATCCATATTGGCTTCGAGAAAAGCGTAGAAGTCAATAGATGTTTTCAGCGTTGATTTATCTACCACACACTCTTAAGGTTAATATAATGGTTCATAGAATGTTTGTGGCATGCATTTTAGTAGGCCTACCCCATAATTTGTAGCGCCCTTGCCCCTTGTATTTTAATGTCACTGCCTCCACCTTTTTTAGTGGTCTTATCCTACAATTTTCTGTCCACCTACCCTACATATTTTTGCACCCCTGCTTCAAGATTTTTAATGTCCCTACCCAACATTTTTAGTGGTCATATCCTACAACTTTCTGTTCTCCTAAGACCTACTCTACATATTTCTGTATCTTTGCTCCAAGATTTTAATGACCTTGTCCCATCTTTCAAGTGGTCCTACATTTCTACATTTCATGATTTTTAATGTCTCTGCCCCACATTTTTGTGATGCTATCCTACAATTGTCTGTTCCTCTTCCTTACATACTTCTATACCCCTGCTCCATGATTGCATGTCCCTGCCTCACATGTATAGTGCTCCTACCCTACAATGTTGTGTGTGCCTACCCTGAAAATTGCTATGCCTCTGCCTCCTAACTGTAAAATACTCTTTGAGGAAAGTGTTAAATAACAAATTGAGTTAGACCTACCATAAAATGGTTAAAATTATGAATTTTGATATACTTTTTTAAATGCCTTTCTGCACTCTTGTAGTGGTAACATGGTCGTACTTAGTAGGCCTATTCTGTAACATAATGTTGGGTAACTTAAAACTGGACTAATTAAATTACAAGTTTTGTAAATTAACTCCGTATACCTAATACTAAATTTACTTTCTACGATTTTACTTCCAAATTTCTATGTTTATCGGATTCAAGATTTCTTCACTAAATGCCGAGGAAAGGCATTTAATGTGCAAAACAACTCGTAGAAGGAATCGTAACACATCATACAAAATTACATAACGTAATCTTGGATTTATTTTAACTATGACCACAAATATATAAATGTAGGTTTGATGCACGTTTACCATTAGGTTAACCTCGTCACTATTTACGAAAGAACTACGAGTATGCTGCAACTTAATCTGGCTTTGTTCGTGACTACGGCGATTTTAATTAATTAACTTCCACGTTGCTACAGCTGAGAAAGTATAAACCGTAATGGGAAAACTAAATCATAAACCTGCATTGGACTTTACCTCATACTTTCCACAAGGTTCACCGCTTGAAGTGCTATTGAAAAACGGTTTCTACGAAAACACTGCATGCTATTTTAGTCCTTCTCGCTTAGAGGCGATGAGGTGTTTGGCGTACGCGTTACATTCGACTTACAACCATCCCCGTTTTCGTGCCTCAAACGTAAAAAGAAAGCTAGCATCCACTGACTCACAAGTAGGAAGTCGCTATAGTAGGAAGTTACATTACCCTTAATGTCTGTCCGGCTGTTAAAAGAAGTGGAATGTTCCGGATGCAGACGTCTGATCCTAACAGTAGTGTCATGCCCTCGGAGGTACCTCGTGATGACGGGAGCAGCAGGTCTGAGGGGTGTCCTCCATCGGAGCCCTTGACCCCATCCGCGTGTGCCCGGAGGGTGGTCACCCCTCGCTGTGCCACGCGCAAAGACGCAGGGCGTCCTTCCAGTGGGCGTCACACGTGGCTGCCAACCTTCGACCTCCCGGCCTGGTCGTTACCTCCATCCACCTCAGGCGCTACTCCAACCTCATTAACTTTCCGTAAATACAGCTACCCTGAGAAAAAAATGTCGTTTATCCAAACAAAATTTGTTCGAATCAACCAAATCATCTGTTTGCATAGGGACAAAGACATATTTGCTTGCTCGTACCAAATTATTTTGTTCCCTCGATTTGTTTGAGGCAAATATCTGTATTTTGTTAGCAGTACCAAAGATATAGCTGGTCATAAAAATATTTCGTTGGACATATCAAATGCACATGTAATATTTTAAGAACTAAAAAAAATTCATTCTTACGAAGTAAAAAAATTTCGGAAATTTTAAGACTAAAAAAAAGTAATCAAAATTTGGGCCGGGATTTGATTCTATAACCTTTGACTATAGTATGCAGGGTGCTGCAAAACTGAATGTCAATATTTTGGAGGAACAACTATCACATCTCACTCTAAATTTGAATGAGTGAATATTCACTGATTCACGCTGGTGGATGGAGCATTTTCAACAATTTCAATCAGCGAAAAAAGTCACCTTTTAGTTAGTGAATATTCACTGAATTTTCTAAAGAGATCCAACATTACACAAGTGAATCAGTGAATATTCACAGTTTTTCCAGTTGTTTTCAAAGAACAGATTTCACTTATTGATACAGTCAAAAATTACTGGAAAATTTGTGGACATTCAATAATTGACTTGTGGAATGTTTGCACTCTTCATCAGAATCAGTGAATAGCCGCCACTTTCACAGTGGTTTCTCACAGATTCAATTTGTTGAAACTACTCCATCCATCGGCGTGAATAAGTCAATATTCACTAATTTAGAATTTTAGAGGGATGAACAAATACTATTACATCAACGTAGGTCCGAAAATGCTCAATTTTTGCACTATAAACCATGTTATAACCACTGGTTATTCGTCAAGAAATGAAGTTTAATTTCTCCGTCTTGTTATGTTAGCAGCGAAAATATGGTTTTTGATAAAACGCAGTGCGCTGTTTACTGTTGCGGTGGAAATACAACCAATCTTCTCGCAGAATTACACAAGCTGTCCGGTATTGGTTTACGGCCTATTCGGTTACTCTAAATCACAAATTCAAAATGAAAGACAAACACCACAGTATTGCCACGCCAACAAAAACCAACACATCAACTTATGCATTGACGTAATCAAATATCGTAGGAGGGTAAACTGGGAAACTGGAGCCTACGAAGCGTATGCCTTCCTATACAATTCAATCAACTGCGATGCAAATTTGGTCAGTTGTTAGTTGTTGAGCGTGCGCCTGCGAGCGAAAGGTTTCTGACAAGAAATGTGTGTGTGTGTGTTTGTATATATATATATATATATATATATATATATATATATATATATATATATATATATATATATATGAATGAGCAAAAGGAAAGAAAGGATGGGGGCGGGGGGTGGCAAAAGGTCCAGGAGGGTAGAACGGGGACCCCAAAATAATAAGTGATTTAACAACATTTTACACTGTTTAGAATTTTCAACAAAATTTGGTTTCAGAAAATGTTTTTTACAAAAAAAAAACGTGTAATCTATCACACTGAGCATTATTATCAGTATAACCAGCATTCCTTTTATGAAATTTGAAGTGCCGAAGGGTTTTGATCAAAAACCTTTATTTTTGTTGAAAATTTGTTATTTTTATTTTGCGAAAATGTACTTTTGAAAATATATTTAAAATATAAATTCATAAACAAAGTTCATTGTTGCATTAAACTGATTATCACACGAGCGGAGTCGCGGGTAACAACCAGTAATTTATACGCATTTACTTTTTGTAATCCTGTTAGTACATGACGTGGTACAGTCTCTTTGCATACGGTCGAGTGTATAAAAGTATTTTTCTTAATTTAAAGGATTCGGCCAACAAATCCTAGCTCCACAGAATAATTAGAAATATAAATAACATTTTCGTATTCTATACTAGTACGCTACAACCAGGTGGGCGGACGGACAACTATTGTTCCTGTAAAGTCAGATTATCAGTCATTTCTCTACCCCTTTGTGTGTGATACGAAAACGAATAATTTCTTTACAAGAGAGGATTTTCAGCCTGATAGTGAAGATGATGTTTTGAAATTTTCAACAAACAAATTATGTGCAGGACCTAGTGTGAATAAGGACAGTCTGTGCTGAAAACCGACGCTCGGCTGTCGATATTGAATGTCATCATGTATTATAGAGCAGAGCTGTATTGACATAACTGCTTAAGCGTGTACAGTATGCCCTACTAGAAATACAGTATACTCTGTGTACACCTACAATAGATTCCCTTACCTAACAACACGTCCAAGAACGAAGAAACAAGTGGTGAATGTGGTAAAGTTAGTGCATTAAATAAATCAATTAATTTTCATGTTTTGCTGCATTACTGTGCCAAATAATAAACCGTAAAGAATCTTTTTATTTTCAGGCTTTACTACTTTAATTTTCAGGGTTCTGCTAAATTTTCCATTAGATTTGTTTTTGTTAGTACCACGGTCGTAGAAGTACGGACAGTTGCCTATCTACCAATGTATTTTGCTTGATCCCCTTTTTTGCTGCAGTTCACCAAGTTACCGAGAGTTTTGTGCGTCTTAGGCGCTGCAGTCAGGGCGGTCGGGCTCAAACTCCACCCACTTTTTTACTGTGTTTGCATTACGAAGTAAATAAGGATTTCCGGAGCCATGCTTTAGATTGTGAGTGAAGGAAGTATTTTAAAAATTGATAAAAATATGTTTTGATAAATTGTTTATCTTTATAATGTAAACACTGGGAAAAAGTGGGAGGGAAGTGGGCGGTGGTTGAGCCCGACCGCCCTGACTGCAGCGCCTAAGACGCACAACACTCGGTAACTTGGTGAACTGCCGCCAAGCAACCAGGAGGTCAAGTTTCCAGGCGAGTGGCCAGACCTGTTCTTCTACGACCGTGGTTAGTATGGTTTTCAACTCCATAGAGCAAGTAAGGTATACCCAACGACATATATACGGATAGACCCAGCGTAGGCTATACTCTATGCACTACCTATGTGTGACCAAAACAAAACAGCTGATTGTGGCCCGCTTTTGCTGTGGAAGATAGGGTTTATGACTTATTTCACGCGTGGACGTGTTAAATGTATGAAAGTCTGATTTCTTGTACTAGACATAAAACGCAAGTTATTTTTACACATTATATACCCATTTATTTGGTTGTAATGCCAAATCAGACAAGATATATAGTACTACTACACTGTGCGACATTGTTTACTTTGTATTCAAAATACGTATGTGGTTAATAATTTTGGTAATTAATTAATGGAATACAACACTAACTTAAAAAACATTAAATGTTTATGCCATGTTTGAATATTTGACACCATTGTAATTGCTGCAATAACCTACACTTTTAAATAAATTCAATGGTTCAGCTATATTGCACTGCCTAAATAGTAGTTTTGTTGGGATTCCACTAAACCTGTTGACTTTTCTCGTCCAGTTATGCTCTGAAAATAAAATGGTACTAAGGCTTCGGTAATAATGATCATACTGCCAAAACTTGCAATGAATGAGACAGTAGCTATGCCATTGGCTAATGACTATATTCTATTGCGCAATAGTTGCATTTCTGTGAATTTGGCTGTAATATTTTGTCCCACCCAAAATTCACTTTTCTACGATAAGAAACCAGTCCTCCAGAGGATGAATTCAGACACAATCCACATAGCGTTCAAAGCAAATGTAATATTTTTATATCCAATCCCGCGAAATATGACATGTACTTGGTCAAGAGTACATAATTAAATTATTTTTCAAAACCAAATTTGAAACTTTACAAAAGTGTTGTTAACGATAGAGGTTGTGGGTAACTTAATCTTGATTAATCAATTATTTTTCATAACGTTCACAACTGCATTTCATTTATACCCCTGCATTGTAATATTACATATATATAATGTGTATACAGTTAGTCAAATTGATTTATCCAATTTACCCTGATACAATATTCTGGCTAAGTTACACCGTGGGAACGCGAGAGGTTTCTTTAAGCTGGCTCCGAACCGGCAAACAGGTAACAGGTACCTAATTAATTTAAGGCTCGCTTTCAGTCGCTAAATTGAGTTTTATTATTCTTTGCCTTTTTGAAATTCTGAGCAGAAAAATGTTAAATCTGCGGTTATACCTCAAATTCTATTTACTTTACACTACAGTACAGACATGGTCAGTGAGAGATGTTGGTTAGCGCTTAACATCGAGGTCTTTAACGCTGGTGATGGGTGACATGAGGTGGGTATGGAGCAGTACCGGAATGAAAGGGCGGGGGAAACGGGAGATCCCCGAGAAAACCTGCTGACTAACGGCATCGTCCGACACGATTCCCACATGCAGTAAAATCTGGGGACCGACCCCGCCGGGAATCGAGCCCGGATCGCCTTGATGGGAGACAAATGGTCTGACCACTTTTTTTTAAATATAAAAATGTGTGGTGCAGTGGCGATGCGGAATCTTCCGCATCAACACTGCACCAACCATTCCCCCCTTCAGGTTTGACATATTTCGAGTGACCCCAGTAAATTTTGTGAGACATTTGATATGGTGACAAGGTTTGAGACCCAATGGACAAACACAAATTAACACCCAGCCTGACCTGGGAATCGAACCCAGAACCCCTCGCACCAAAGTCGGCCGCTCAACCAACTGAGTCACGGGGGGTTGGCTCCAACTGAGCCACGGGGGTCGGCTTCACTCGGCCACCGTGGCCCACAAACATGGTGATTGTGTTGGTTATGTGTAATTTGGTCGCAGTCTGTCAGACAAATGAAGAATTAAAAAAAAGTATGCGCAACTGATATAAGCACAATTATATGAGGGATTAAAATGAAAGTGAAGTATGTCACAAATGTTAATACATTGTGGTTATCGTATATTGGCTTGATTTGTATGCCACGTGTTTAAATATAAAGTGAGTTAAGTCAGGGCTGCCTTAACATATTGGAAAGTCGTTTTATGAGTTCCTACAAGAAAACACTTTATTCAGCAAAACTAAGCAATCATGACTTTTTTCAGTTTTATTCTAACCCCCTCATATTTTACCAGATCAATCGCTATATTTGTACTGTAGTGTAAGGATAATATAATTTGCAGTGTAGTAACAAATTTTACCTTTTTACTTTCAGAATTTCAAAAAAGCAAAATGTAAGCAATAACATCAATGTGAAAAGCTAAGAAATTATATACTGCTATTGTATAAACTGTAAATTGTCCACAAGGACTTAATTTTCAATCATGTTATGAATTTATGTGCCAAAAAAGCCCCTGTTCTACATATTTCTGCTTCCAACGAATACAGTATAAAAAATTTGCAATAATTGCATTATACAAACCATTTACAGTACACTAACAAATATAAGGCAGTCTACCAGCTTGTGTACAGTTGACAGCAATATTTGTAACGCTGTAAGTAAATTGTACAAAACCAGTAAAATTAAATATTTTTTTAAAGATTTCAAATGTTTTACTTTCCAGACAATACTAAACGATCTTATTTTAAAATAAAATACCAACCGTTTCCACTACTTGTTAAACTCACCAAGTGCCAAGAAACTATCTCCACGAGCACAAATATAAATTATATTCTATATTTATCAGAAAAAAATCAACAAGGCAAATTAATTAATAAGCACAACATTACAAAAAGCTTATAAACGTCTAAATTTACCTAAAATCCTGGTATTTAATGTGTGAAGAATCTATCAGCAAAAGAAGTACACATATGCGATCTGTTCTAAAAAAAATTCAAAGAAAGCACATTCAAAACTGAATTACAGTAAATGTTGCATACATAAATAGCCCATGTGTTGTTATTTTATACGCAAATAACTATCTGCACAACACAAGTACAAAATGTATACAGAGCTTGATTTTTAACATTAAAAGAAATAAACAAATTTATCAATAAGTATAATATGAATTAAAATTGGTTAAAAAAGCCTATTTGTTGAATGATATTGGTGTCCCATTGACTGCTTTTTCATTACAGCCGTAGATAACACATTTCTGGACCATTTTCACAACACGCTGCAGCAAATTCAAATGACATTCATGCGAAAATAGGCCACAATCAGCTGTTTAAGGAGCGAAGTTATTTTTGCCTCAATATTTTTGTGGCATACTGGGTATATTTATATCTATGTCTATGGGTATACCAGAGTGACCACAGCAATACTGACTCAGAGACACTAATTTTTTGCCCTCTCCACGCACACCAACTCAACAAATATAAAACATTTACTTTATAAACATCCAGTTAACATACATCAATGCGCGACACTAGCGCCATCTTTTGAGTATAAAATATGTAGTTCTAACAATGGCACATACTTATTTTAACAATATATATAAAAAGTAGTAAAATGAATACTTTAAACAATTTTCTAACCTCTATGTATGACTAAATTATTCTTCCAAGACTATCAGTAATTAAATTTTTTTGCAGCAATAAAGATAATGACGCTTAACTGCAGCATTTAGGAAAATCTAGAGATTTTTGCCATGACAGAGAATTCGTAAATAATATTCAACTTTCAAACATAACATTACATGATGCAATACAATATTGATACACGTGTAGAATGAATGGAAGGTAAAATATATAACTCACACAACAGTTTCAACTTTTTATATTTATATATAAACAAATGTATACTGTACTTAACAAATAAATACTTATCGTTCATGGTATTTCGGAAATTTTAAAACTTGTTGACCATCTTGAACAGTCGAATGAAACGCATTGCAATTCTTAGAAGCACAATTCAGTCTCCTTATGCCACCCATTCTTCACGAAACCATTATCACACAGTGGTAAAATTTTCTGTTTATCTAACAAATAAATGTAGACTACATCGCTACAAATTTCATTCAAACAATACAATAACCCCTTGTTACGTATTTTCCATGTTGTCTACACCATTGAGTAAGTAAGATCAATACTCAACCACACGACAACAACAAACATTCAGTTTAAACATTTTTACTTTAAAATGTCAAAACTCACAAATTAAGTATTCTCTACAGAAGCATACAAGTTCTAAAATGATTTCAACTTTCTTTAAAATTTTTAAGAAAGTTAAAATAATTTTGGAACTTATACTACTTCGTGGTGGTATGCTTAGAGAGGGCCTTAACAAATAAGCGACAAGCCATTGTGGATACAGTGAACAGCCCCTGTTCAACTCTAAGAGAAAAAATAAAAGAAATATGAATTGCAAGGGAAATAATCGCCTTCAAATTGTGGCTAAAGGATAGCCACATAAATGTAACCAAATATGTTGTGGTTAAGAAGAAATGTTTCTTAAACTGTACATATTGTGTTGCATTAACAAAACAAAACCTGTTGTGGCAGATCATAACCGTATGCAGAGACAGTTACTGCCAGATACGCAACTGTATTCCACGAAGAAATATATCGACTTTTAAAACTTGGTAAAGTTTGTTAATCATGTGTACCACGTTCCCTGAAAGTATACTCTGTTCCACGTAACTTCAGTACACTTTGACAGATAAGGCATTTTCTATGTACATAGTACACATTCTGACACAATGTCACTCCACATTTTTGGTGTTACAACAAACCTGAGAATTAAGTTTCACTACATGTGCGTTAAAGTTTGTCTTGCATTGTGAATAGTAATGAGATATCTCAGTTTTCAAAATTTGTTAAATTTTATGAAGTGGAATATAATAAACCTCTATTATATAACTCTAGTAATATCCACATGACATTCCAGCATCGTTTGACATTACGTAGATGAAGACTCCCAGATGGAAAAAAAAATATGTTTGAAGTTGGCCAGACCTGGGACTGATTTGGGCCAGATATGAATAAGTGTATATTTCTCTATCCCTGATGCCAGACCTGGGCAATTCCAGATCTAGCCTGATCTGGCTCAGGTATACTTTTTTAAAATGGGCTATTTTAGATCGTGACTTAATTATCAAATATAATGATTGAGGAAGTTGGTATGAAACATACTACTTCTTTCTCTAACAAAAACCTATTGAAAACTTTAAAAATTAACTTGAAAGCTTTATGAAATGTTTCATGCATTTTCGTATGCCAATAATTTTGATTTCCAGGTGTAAGAGTAAAGGCGCCATTGTCGTGTTTCTAAGAAGTATGTTATCCTTAATGTTTATTTACATTGTTAGCATTAGTTTTTATGAAGTTTATATTTGTAAATATGAACGAAGCAGTGAAGTACAATAGTACGTGGTTATTTATTTTGAATTTTTATACTTTACTTGGATATATTTCTTTATTTAATTGAAAGTTATTCGATATGAATATCGAGCAGTATTACACCCAAAATCACACATTATATGAGAAAAATACAGCTTGGTTTGGTGGTATATAGTAATTCTTACGGGACAATTTTACAGATTCAGAACAGATATAACCAATTATAGATTCTATACGTTGAAAGAATATGTGACTTACAAACTTAAGCTGTAGTAACCCAACACTGAAGAATATATTGCTCAGAATTTCAGCATGAATTATTTTTCGCTTACAATCCTTACTTTCACGAAATATATTAAACAAAAATTTTTTATATATACACCTGCTTACTATCGGAAGGGAAGTGCAGTTAAATTCATATTACAATATCTTACTCATATCCACTTTCGGTCCAAAAACTCTTGTACAAGCCTACTTACTTTTTTGTAATACTGCTCATCAAAGCCGCTATTGTCTACATAAATTTTGTCAAGTTCGGAAGGCTTCGTAAGGTCGGGTGCTCGGGTTTTCGCCAAGCATATAAACCTCAACATGTAAAATATATGTACAAATGTATTGAGAGCTTCACACTTGATTTCATTCAAAAATATGTCATAGCTAAATGGTTTCACGTCACATCCAAGCAGTTCCAGCCATTCAATAAACATTTTGTAATACAAATGTATTAACCTGTCACAGTGATCACTTGTCATACTGAGATCCGTGGTGGAGAATAGGAAAAATATCAGGTCTATAGTTGGGGAACCGTACATCAGCGATTGGAAATCCAAAATTTTCAGTCCACTTATGTCTTGACCATCTTTTCCGTCAGAATACGAAAACATTATGTTGTTTGTCCATAAGTCGTCATGTACAAGCGTAGCAAAGGGTTCTCTAATTTCTAAGGGATGTTCGGACCATCTGACAGCCAGACCTCTTTTTAACACATCTTTTAGCTTGTCTTTGTTTTCAGCAATTACAGGGACAGATAAAAGGACATCCACAGTGTCGATTGGACCTTTTTCTCCTGGAGGTGGCGAGATACTCACGAAAAAAGCTGCCTTCCGTCGTAGGTCCTGGAATAACCGAGGCTTCTTTATCTTGATCGCTAACGCTGTCGCATGAAAACGTGCCATACGAACGACAATGTACTCAGTGTGTTTTAGATCCATACCGACAACGCGATCCACTAGACGGTACCCAGGTATTTTAAGGTTCTCCAGAAGTATGACGGTATTCTCGTCCACCGGTAGGTCGATGTCACCATTCCTCGTGGTCCTAGCCCCATAACATTTCGGTATCACATCGAGAAACAAGTCTTCCTGCACGTTGTACTCCTTTTGGATGGCGTAGATCTCTGGTCGCACTAGCAGGTACATGCATATTTCTTTCCTCACCGTGTCCTCTACCCTGAACATCTTTCGCATGTGGGGGGATTCTGGGACGAGTTTGGCAACAAAGGAGACCTTTTTGTGATCCTGCAACAGTGTGACTTCAAGCAACAACATGGTGCTTCCGTAGTTCTCTCCAGGAGCTGTAAGCATGGAGCTCTTGTAGCTCTCCACCTTGGAGTGCAGTAGTTCCTCCAGGTCATCTTTGGTTAGCTGCGGTGTGCTGTATTCGGCCATCACCTGCACATGAGCAAACTAGCCATTTAGCAAACATATCTTTACAATAAGTACTAAGACAGTGTTATTATAGGCCCTAACAAGGTCACGATTTATATGAATTACTCGAAGAGAGCCTTTTCGTTAGCACCAGACAGGTTAAGTTGTAGAACTTGTGAAATGTCAGAGGCGAAGAATGCCAATAGCACACTAGTCACGAGGGCAAGTGAACACGGTCTAACTAACAATCTGTTAGAGTTTCATGAACATTTTCTCATGATTGGTTGTTTTTAAAAATGAAATCGCTGACGTCCACTTTGGTGACTGAACAGTTCCAGCTCATCCGAGATTTTAGGGGTCTACCTGCAAATTACAGACTTTTGTGACTCAGTACCACATTTATAATTGGCCCAGACAAAACACAAACCTCTTCTGATAATGACACGGGGACATTAGCAAAACAGAGCTATCAAAATAGACGTAAGGAAGTCGGGGTAATGGCGAGCATTGGGTAATCGCGCGCAGGTGGTTTCTAGCTTATATGGGGAAGTGGTAGCTGTGGTAGGTGGTGCTATCTGTCGACTGACTTCCAAAGCAGTACCGAGTCGATAGATCAAACCTTGTACGCGTGTGTCTGAGTTGCTATGTGCTGTTGTGAGAAGTCTACATTTTTCTTACAAGAAAACACCGTATTTATGATCAAGGTAAGTCTACACCTGTTACTATCAACAACTTTATATGTACATATTCAGTTTCAGCGACGTGTTTTGCACCAAGATCTTACAGTACTTATTTGAAATCTTGTTTATTGGGTTATTGAACTGATAACTGTAGCAAATTGCGTACTTAGGGGTAATTGCGCGCAGTTTTGCGTGCGATTACCCGAAAGTGCGCGAGATAATCCAAGAATTCGCGTTATTACCCTAGAATATCAAATTGTGCTGTAGCATTAAGCGAAATGTGCTAATTACTTGAGCAGTACTAATTTTATTATGTGAAATCATATGTGGGATTTTTTCATGTAAAATTAAAACCACCTTAACTTAATAATACATTAGAAAAACATTACAGAAACATTGTAAATTAATTTACAATATCTTGGTGGGGCTATAGAGTTTACCACCCCCCAAGGAGTTCCGAGTTTAGATTCTTTTGGGGTAACACTCCCCCCCCCCCAAAAAAAAACCTTCCATTCTAGCGTTGCTCTCAGGGATCTCCCGTTTTCCCCGCCCTTCCATTCCGGCACTGCTCCATACTCATCTCATGTTACCCCTCACCATCGCTAAAGATCTCAATGTTAAGTGCTGACAAAAATGGCTCACTTTCATTCTCCAGTGTATCTCATTGCATCATTTACTCCTCATCTGCTCCTAAGGACAAAGATGTTTAGAGCAACCCAGCCTCTCAACTCACTCAAAATAACGAAATGAAAAATGTTTTCTTGGAAATAAAGGGAATTAAAATTACTTAGGCTGCATTTATGGCTAGCATAATATTTTTTTCTATCACATGTGTTGCAGCATGGTTCGAAATCCACCTCCTACAGCCACAACTAAAGGGAAATGGAGCAGTGACCACCTTAAGGCTACAGTACAAGCCATTAGGAGTGGAAGAAAAATTCGAGAGGTAAGCCTAGCTTTTGGTATTCCAGAGTCATCTTTGCGAACACGAATGACAAAAGGACAGTCTGACAGTGCGCGATTGGGTCGAAAACCAGTATTTAGTCACGAATAGGAAATAGCGCTTGCATCTCATGCAATAACCTTGTCGAACCTATTTTATGGTTTGACAATGACCGAATTAAGAAGATTGGCGTATGAATTCGCACCAAGGAATGGCATCTCAAACACGTTTAGCAGTACTACTAAATTAGCAGGATACGATTGGGCTGAAAGTTTTTTGAAGAGGAATCCTGAAGTAAGTCTTTGTAAGCCCGAATTGACATCGCAGGCAAGAATTAGGGGATTCAACTGTGATGCTGTGAAACATTTTTTGGAAACCTTGAAACTGTTAAGAACAAATATGAATTTCTCCCATGTCGCACTTTCAACGTTGACGAAACGGGTGTAACGACAGTCCAGAAACCACAGTGTGTTATTGCTCCAAAAGGGCTAAAACAGGTTGGGATGGCAAGCAGTTTGGAAAGAGGCCGAACCACGATAGTTGTATGTGCAGTGATTCCAACAGGAATTTTTATTCCACCCATGTTTATCTATGGTAACACACGTTTGAACTATGAACAGAAAAGAGGCGGTCCTCATGATTCTATATACAAATCATCCAAGTCTGGTTGGATAACCAGTGAACTCTTTGTGACTTGGTTGGAACATTTTGTTCGTGTAACCAAGTCATCAGTACAAGATCCTACTTTGTTGATTCTTGACAACCATCCGAGCCATTCAAGTTTGATGGCTTATGAATATGCAAAGGAACATGGTGTAATTATGGTTTCAATTCCTCTCCATGCAAGCCACAAAAAACAGCCATTGGATGTTTAATTTTTTAGTCCGTTGAAACAAGGATATAGTAAACAGTGCTATTCTTTTATGCAACAACATCCTTACTAGAAGATAGAGGCAGGCGACATTCCAAAACTCTTCAAATCGTCTTATGAAAAATATGCAAGCATTGTCAATGCATCTTCAGGTTTTTCAGAAACTGGGATTTATCCCTTCAATCAAGATATTTTCACGAACGTAGACTTCGTTGGAGCAGATAATCTAATCTCTCTGAATGAAGAGGATCAGGTCCCTGATAGACAAGGGGAAAAAATGCTGATGTTGGCAGTAACCAAGACGAAATTGTTACGGATAAGCAAGGAGAATCTGACATTCAGAGGCAAAGTGAATTAGAGAAAGGTAGCCCAAGCTCAAGTAAACAACCTTCACAAGGGGGTAAAAAAAATTCTACACATGAAGTGACATTGTTAGAGCTGTCACCAATCCCTTCTCAGATATTTTCCTCAAAGAGGAATGTGAAAATCAGACGTCGGCCCACACAAAAGTCTGAAATTCTTACTGCGACACCAAGAAAAGCTTTATTAGAGGAAAATGAAGTTAATAACATGATTAAAGAAGAGAAAAACCTGAAGAGGAAACGTGAAGAAGAAAAACTACCAAGACCAAAGCAAAATAAGGTGAAGGCAACCCGATCCCTTCAATTTAAAAAGTCAGTGGCTAAGAATCATGCCTGTATGTCAAGCGATATTCATGAAACCTATTCAAATTTGGCCAGCACTTCCACCTTCGCAAGAGATTTATCCAGAAACTACAGATCTGTGTGCCATTTGCTTAGCATTCGGGAGGGACAACGAACTGTGGTTTCGGTACACAATGTGTGGGATGTGGGTTCCTGAATGCAGTGGTGCTGATTCCTCTTCAGACTATATTTGTGAGAATAAAAATGCGTTAGTTTTTTTTTTTGTGCTGATTGACATTTGTTATTTATTTGTCATAATTGTAACATATGTTGCACATATTTTTTACTTTTCATTAATCGCTATGTATTGAGGTGTATAACTTTGAAAAAAATGTATTAAACTACCTCTAATCTGTAAAAAAAAATTGCTCTTTTAAGTAGTTAGTTCGATGCGCACAGTTACCCCACCATGTTGAGTAAATGTGCGCAGTGCAGACTTTGACATTTGAGTATATAATTTAAGTAATGAATTCATGAAACAGTTCTGAAATTATGTTGACATAAATATGAACATCACAACTTCAAAATATCTTGTTACCGTGATTACGAAGTGAGTAGTTAATTAAAAATGGCGGATTAAATACAGTTGCGCGCAATCGCCCCGACTTCCCCTAAGTTAGAGAAATCCAGTTTGCACGGCGCAATTGACATAGATGGGGCAAACGTTATTTGAGGAATGTACAAAAATGTCCATTTACAAAATTTTGCTGTGCTCAATAATAAATAGTTATTTAAAAAAAGTATTGAGTTACTGTGAAACCAATAAATAAGGAAAAATTGTTATTTATAAGAAATGACATAAATTTACATTTATTTAAGGTGTCCTTACAAAGGTAGTTCGGGATAAAGTGAACACTAAAATTACAATATTTGAAAATATCAGTAGCCGTCACTGCATTGAATAAAATATTAACTATAGTCACTTTACTGCTTGTATGGTTGAGAGAGCAATTGCGCAATATGGTTCAGTGTATTTTACTTTTCAATATAACATTACTTACACAAAATCAACAGAAATCGACATAATTATATTTTATTTAATTAATAAACATTTTTTATCTAACTATATAGGTACCTACCGACTGCACAATTTATCTTAGACACGCAAATATTAAATGACGTGTCTAGATAGGTTACACATTTCCCGTCGTTAGCCGTTAAGCGCGGAAGGATACGAATTGAATGAAAATAGAACTTAAGCAGGGCTTTCCTTAGTGCTCACTTTATCCCGAACCGCCTATATATATCGTGGCAGTGTTTGTTGTATCTCGTGTAAAAATCAGAAACGACCGCCATATTTATTTGCCACTGAACTCTTTGCGATAATTACTAGGGACACTTTATGATGACGATGGTAGATGTAGACATGGCGGAACACCAGTATAGTATCCGTTTTTACACAATAAACAGCAAAGAGATTATTTTAAGACTACTGTGACAGTTCGACACTGTATCACTATCGCAAAGATCGTAATATTTTAAAATTATATTTTTACACACACATTCAGAATTTTAAGTAGCCTAGCTGAAGTTTAGTCCTATTGTGAATGTGACGAGGTCTGCTGTAATTTAAAATACAGGATTTCTGTTGACAGTTTATTACAAAAATAAACAGCCCACAGATAAATTTTAGGTGCGTGAACAGCAGCGAAAATTAGCCAAATTGTACTTATAACTAAACTTAAAATAATGTAAATGAGTTAGATGCAATTTTACTTGAAAATCTGTTGGGCTCGTTATTTGATAGACAGTTTAACTGAGTGAAACAAAACTTACAGTGGGAAACAGTCTTAACGCAAAGGTAAACATAAACTTTAACTGCTCATTTATGTTGACTTCTGAGGCACAAACCAGACAATACAAACGAATTTTGCTAGGAATATTTCCGTTAGTCACGCCATAAATCTGAAAAAGAGAAATCAGAACTGAAAATAAACAAATATCTAACTCCAAAGCGAAAAGAAACAACAAAATGTAACTAACTGAAAATAAAAAATAAAAATATGAAAATAAAATAAATTTCTGGACTGATATTATGTATATGTGTATAGGTGTGTGTGTGTAGGGAAAAAAATATTACTTTTAATATGCAAAACCCACCTGAGAAATTGGAAAGAAGTGTAAAGGAAAGGTTAGAATTTTTTGAATACCTTTTCAATACGTTTCACTTGCGAATCCATTAAACAAAAAGTTTCCTTAGAAAAAAAACTTGCACACTGCAAAAACCTTAGTACATTTACCTATAAGAGAAAACATTCATCAGGAAAATTATTCTGAAACGAAACATGTAGAACTAGGTTAGACTGCTACATCGGAATTTCCAGTAATTATAGTGACGCGGTGGTCATCTGAAGTCCCATTGTTCGCGCAGAGATCGGCAAAAACACCGCTCACCAGCCCTATTGATTCTGTGCCTGATAAAAAATATTTCCACCGGTGAAGAACTCTTGCTGATGAAAGTAAAAGCCAACCTTTGTTTATATATTTTTAATTCGTTCCAAATGTTTTTATACCCGCGAAAATTCAAATGCGTAGTATACAATTACTTTTACGGAATCGATATACTATAACATTTTCACTGTTTTTGTAACGTGTATCTGAAGTCAAATAAGAGCAAAACTGTTAAAATTCGGGATGCGCAGATGTATATTCCAAGTTTATTTTAAGATAGGACCTGTATATATTAATCTACGAAAATTCAGGTACATCCGCTAATAAAATAACGCAAACGGCTTTCCTGTTATGTACCAGTTTTTAAAATAAAAATATAAAACTTATTTTAAAAATTATTTTAGTTATTAAGACAGTCCTTTTTATTTCAAATATATTACTCTGAACTGATGCGTTTAAATGAGTTGGTAATAGGCCTATTACATTTTGTAAAAGCTCGAGTTAGTAAATTTTGATTTCGAATGATTCTCTTCAGTTGGCGAAATTCATGTGTAGGTCGATGACCCCCATGCAAGAATCCATTTTCCTATGCACATGTTCACTGTCTGCTGTTCCTCTGTGTAGCAGTTAATGGGCAAATGGTCGAGGCTTGAGTATACGCAGTACAATAGATTCTAATATGCAGGTCATAAAACTCGTGAAGTACTCATTTACCTAGCTATAAATAGTGCTTACGTTGAAAAGTTTTTGGTTATTGTAATGTTTTGCCTTTTGAACCCATAAAACATCCTTAAATGACTTTCCTGTTGTATTCCGTATTACTGAAGGAGGAAGGCTGTATAAATCATCTGACAGAGCCAACACACACCGCTGTGGCTTACCAGATATTCTTACCGTTACTTTTTTCCCAGTATATTCCACACCTACAAAAATGTTGGTGCCAAGGAAATTATGTTTTTTTTTCCACACAGTAAACCCTTTTCTTTGCGCAATTATAACATATCTTCGAGGTTATTTTCCTCGTGGTAAGGAAATCTTGCATCACAGAAACAAAAATTATTTCCTTTGAGAACAGTTTATTTTCTATTTATCAAAGATATTAACTTTTACAGCGTAAATATTGTTTTGAAAACGACAACTACCTCAGATATAACGGATGCTGGAGAACTATTTTGGTGGCAACAAATTGTTATTACCATCACTGTTTGTTTCAAACAAATGCTTTCTAAGTGGCAAACGTAATTAGCATTGGTTTATGTTAATAGTGTCAGCTAATTCGCGGATATCGGACTGTACCACGTGAATAAGAGAACGAAATTAAACAGAGAATGCTCTTTAGTAATCAATCGTCAGACTCTTAGCTTATGAGATACTAGCAGTCCCCCGCGGCTTTGCTCGCGACTATTATTCGCAACTGCTAGTAATATTTACTTTAATTGAAGAACCTATTTGTACTCAAGATTGGTTCTTTAGCCATCAAATGTTAGAATGTCCAAGCGGCTAGTTCTGCAGCAGGATAAGTAGCTATAGCTGTCCACGCGAAAAGCAGTCTTAAATTTGTCCCGGTCACTAACGGCGAATTCTCGTGGGCTTTATTTATAGCCCTGCCAATTTGACGCTGTGGGGTAGTTACAGACACCTAAGGTAAGAGGTTAATCGAATGAAAAACATTTTATTTACTCTGTGCACATCCATTGGTGACGGTGCCCTCAATTACATATTTTCAAAATATTCACTGGAACATTATTGCTACTACAAAGTGTCAGTGGGAAAAGGTTTCACGGAAACGTATTTGGTACCGCAAACTTAATATTAATGAGATGATATGTCGTCGTTTTACTGCCAAAAGTGACCAAGTCAAAATTAGATAAAATTATAAAAATGCTAGGAATATGTATATGTCGTTCACGAACAATTGCCCAAGTTTAAAGTCTATTCGTCATTTCGTACTGTTGCGTCATAGTATCGAAACTTACCACATTTTTGTTAATATCTACAATTTGATAGTGTTTTTAAACAAAATAACATGAAAGACTTAATCACTTACGGCAGTATACCGACAATATGTCAGCTGATGTTGTAGAGAAACCAAAGTGGAAAGCGAACTGCAATTTTACCCCTTTTAAACGACTACATGCAAATTGCACTAATTCGATCTGCCTTGTAGTTTTTGTGTGTCAAAAATGAACGTTCGCACGCAGCTTTTAACGGAATTAGAGCCCAGAACATCCCGGAATTTAGACCTGAGTACCAAACAACTGCGTCACGTAACGTCGAAATAATTCATGAAAATAAACTTTATTTAAAAAAATAAATTATTTGTGTCCTGCTGGGCTCATAGAGGTTGTACAACACCACGTCTCGATAGATTACTGTACAGTGACACTCATGTATAAGTTACTTCTCGCTGCTCGTACTTGCTTTTCGGTTCGTCTGCCTTGAACGTTTACAAACATAGTTTTATTATTAATGATCAAGTTATCTTATAAAGTGAAAAGAAACTAACATATAATTTTTAAATACTTACGTAAGCATCACTCTGATGCGAACAACACCTCAATATCTCTACTGGTTAGATAGATATTATGAGCTGATAGAAAACAAATTTTTGTGCTTTTTCACCCTTTTAGGTGTCGAATTTCAAAATATTTTAAATTCACATCTTAGACATTTGTATAACTATCCAATTGAAGTGCAAATCCCGATGCTAGCCCGTTCAGTCGAATCAAAATAGATTATTCACTAAAAAAAAAAAAAAAAAAAAAAAAAAAAAAAAAAAAAAAAAAAAAAAAAAAAAAAAAAAAAAAAAAAAAAAAAAAAAAAAAAAAAAAAAAAAAAAAAAAAAAAAAAAAAAAAAAAAAAAAAAAAAAAAAAAAAAAAAAAAAAAAAAAAAAAAAAAAAAAAAAAAAAAAAAACATATGACCACTGCACAGTATTGAGAATTCGAATTTCGAAAAATCCTAAAACTGTTTTGCGATAATTTCTGTAATCATCATCCTGAAGCAGAAATTAATTGTATATATCGAAGGGTTCGATAGATATCGAGGAATTTGTCTAAAACACGTTCAAGGTCTTTTCACCACGTAAGAGAGTAAATTTTGAAAAACCCTTGATTCACGTTTTACAATACTTTATTGGTATCTCGTGGACGTAAAAAACACATTAGCCCGCTGGGTTCAAGATATATCGACGATTAATTTAAAACGCTTTTCACCACTTTTCAGCACTTTTCACGTCCTTAGGTGGCGAATTTCGAAAATTCCTGAAATTACTTTTTAGGTATTTGAGTAAGCATCAATCCTAAACAAAAATCACGTCTCTATATAAAAAACTATGGGATCGATATATATCGAATGTGAGTCGAAAACTCATATTACCCCTTTTTTAACCAGTTTAGGGCCGAATTCGGAAAAAATATTTTTAATGGTACTTGGGATATTTACAAAAGCACCAATTTAAAGCAAAGAGTACTTCGATATCTCGATTGATTCGATAGATATGGAAGGATAATCGAAAACACATTTCACGTATTTTCACCCCTTTAAATAAAGAATTTGGAAACGATTTTGAGGCCTGTCATAGACATTTGTAAAAGTAACCAATTAAAGTTAAAATCACGACGATAGCCAATTGTGTTTCAAAGATAAAGACGATTCATTAAAAACACATTTTGCCCCTTTTTACTGCCTGGGGGTCGAATTTCAAAAAAACCTAAAACTACTTTTTGCGTATTTACGTAAGCGATATTTTGAAGTGAATATCAACTCTCTATCCCGAAGGGTTCGATAGATATCGATAGTTGATTGGAAACACATTTAAGGTCTTTTCAGCCCCTTAAAAGTTGAACTTCGAAAAATCCTTAAATTGGCTAATAGGCCTATGCATTTTTACGAGTGTTCTATTAAAGCAAAAATCGTGATGATTGGCCGTCGGGATG
>PNEQ01023371.1:30630-47260 GCA_003012365.1 Medauroidea extradentata
CTTCGGAAACACATTTCACCCCTTTTCACCCCCTTAGAGGTCGAATTTCGAAAAATCCCTTCTTAGTGCTCGCCTACGACCTGAAGGGAACCCCCACAAAAAATTTCACGATTCTAGGTCCAGTGGTTTGGGCTGCAGTTTGATATGTCAGTCAGTCAGTCAGTCAATCAGTCAGCTTTCATTTTTATATATAGAGATGTCCCATGATACCAGGGAGTGGTGTAGTGCAGGCTGTTCACACTGCCATTTACCAACGAGTACGTTCCTGTTAGTTTTGGTCACAAATTCCTGTGTTTCTATGCATATCCCCGAATTACCTAACACTTTACTTCTGCATCGCTGTTTATTTATCATTAATAAAATAATTTCGTAAATCATTGTTATCATATTAATTTGTCACAGCCCGTATTCGAGAATTACCTTACACCATGTTAAAATAAAATATTTTCTATTGCTTAACATAATTTGTGTTGTGGCAATGGGAAAGTTTTGGAAACGAGCTCTTTTACGCAAGTTATCTCCATTAAAAAGTAACTTCACAACACTTACAAAATTTATGATTTGCTGTCAAAACCAGTATTCTCGGAGATGCCGCGTAGGTGTCATGACTTTAGTCTGTTTCGAGTTGCAATTTTGCCTCGCTGTCCTTTGGAAATAATTGAGTGATTATGTTATTCTGAAAAACTCTCTGGGGATGTTGACTTGACACATTCGGAAGAGTACGTACCCGTTCATGTGTTTACCGATGACTCGGACCCTGAGCCTCTAACATCGATAGTCGGCACGCAAACAACTGCATCATTAGAAGGTCCTACGTGTTAGCAACGGACAAGTTTTTAATTTTTTGGTGAAAATACTTGGGCGTATGTTATAATTGACTCGTATGTTTACAAGATCTGCCTTCTCCACATAAATCACAAAATAAATAGCTGTTCTGACGCAGTTTATGCCTTTATCTTGTGAAATTATCAGGTTATTCAATAAAATCTATTGCAACATAAAATATAATTTTCAATCTGAGTGAAATTAAAAATGCTGCCTCCTCCTACCTTAAAGTTGTACGAAAATATGCCTGATCTAGGCCATCATTCCAAAGGCATTTTCTTGATTACAGGAAAAACAGGAAATGTGGACATAGCAGAATTTGGAACAATGAGACTCAAATCTGTCCCAAAATAAGGTATAACGTTATGATCTGTGTGTTTGAATTAATTATTAGCTCAATTCCAGAAGAAGTATAAACGATGTTGTGAGTTTACTGGTTCTCATCTGGAACATATTATGTGAAGACAACTGTATTGTACCCTTACTGATAACAGCCGTGTAAAGAATATCAAAAACATATTTTTCTTTACCTTTTTTATACATTTTTATTTACCATTTGTGGGGTTACGCGCACTCTGATAGCTCCGTGGCTTTGGAAGAAGTATGGATGAAGAAGGGGGGCGGGAAAGGGGGAATTGGCCCTGAGCGTGTACATAGGAGTTATCCCAGTATTCATCCTGGAGTAATTTCGAAATAAATTCTGGAAAACCGAAATCGGGATGGTAGGAGCTGGGAATCAAACTCGGGTCGTCCAGAATGCTTGGCGCGTACAAAATATTCAACGTGCACTCTGTTAGACCGTATTTAGCATTCAACTACATATCTTTGTACAAGAGACATTTTACTGCTTGACTGAACAAATACAGTTTAAGAAATATGTAATTTTTTTGTTGGGCGCCTAAAGACGTTGTGGTTTTTTAAGAGAAACTTTTCGAGAAAAGTAGGCGGCTTTTGTCACATGGGAATGTAAATACATCAAGACAGCGAACAATAAAATACGAATTGTTCACTTAACGTCCGGTTCGTTTTGAGAACATATCTTCAGTGCAATTTTGTTTAGTCACTGCTATAGATAAGTTTAACTAAAAAATGCGAAAAATTGGTATCGTCAGATTTACTCCAATTATTATTTGTACGCATGTAAGATGTGTAAGTTTTAATGTGTAATGCCAGGAAAAAGAAACCAATAAAAGTAAAACATTAATTCGTTCGTGGAGATTCAAAAGCCCGTATGATAAAACTGGCAAGTATTCAGAAGAATGGAAGAAAAATTAAATAATGTAACAGTTTTGACATAAGTAAGGGATTTTGCTTGTTCACCGAGACTTATATGTATATATATATATATATATATATATATATATATATATATATATATATATATATATATATACACACACACACAATATTTACAGTATTTTTATAGTTTTCAGGATAAAATAGTGCTATTTGACATAATATTTCATTTATGTTATTAAAAACATTAACTGTTCTAAATTATGTTGCTATCTTGGAATATATAGTATAATAGGTTTTGAATCTTTACCGATGAAAAATTCTTCACTCGATTTAAATATTTAAGCGAACGGAATAACATGTAACAGTCATCGGTAACAGTCATCGTAACAGACATCAGGGTCGAGTAGTACGTCAGACTGCTCGTTTGACGGGCCAGATAAATTGCGCGTCAATGCCATTTCAAGCAATGGTCAAGTGTGTTTTCGTATAACCAACCATCTTTCCAGGAAGGTTACGTGCGGTCTTCGAATTGGCAACCCTACAAACGAAGCAATATTACTTGCACTACAACCCCCTCTCCCTTACAAGTCGTAAAAAAAAAATTGAAATGTACTACAGATTAGGAATATGGAACACATAGTAAAAGAGCACTGAACTAACATAATTGTTAAACAACGAGAATCTTAATTTCGCCGAAGACGCCCGAAGTACTAATACCAACGTCATAACACGAAATTTATGTCTGAGAGAGTAATTTTAGAACAGTCGGGTTTGATTTGTATAGTAATTTGTTTTTTACTTTTAACTTTTGAACAAACCAATTAAAACTAACTTTTGGCCAATGACATCCTACGTTAATATAGACGAATAATTTCATTTCGTTGTTACTTCATTGTAACGTTTTTTTTTTTCGTTAAGTTTTCTATGGAACGAGGAGAACTTCGGTTATCTTCGATTATGAAGGCGTGGTTAGGAAGCGCAATGTTATTAGTTCGGCTAGGAAATATTCCCGCCGCTAGTTGCATTGGTTTCGGTACATGGTCAAAATGAGTTGTAGTAATTTCCGGTTTACATGAAAAAGCTGTCGTGATAATGGAATCGATTATATTTTTTTACGAATGAAATTAAAATACTAAAATGACCCTGTCTTCAGTAAAAAAAAAAAATAATGAAATATTTTTCATATTAGCTTACGGATGCCAGCACAACCAATAATAAAATTTTTACAATTATATTAATGCCCATTAAAAAGTTCCTTTATCTTCCTAAACTATAGCAGAATTTACCTCAACGACAATGTCTTTTCATTATTCGTTTGTCTGTTTTACATACTGGGAAATCAGCGATAGCCATTTAACAAAGGTTAAGGTTAATTCTGCTACAGGTTAGAAAGAAAATTTGTTTTCTTACGGGAGAGTTTGTGTCACAGAGGAAATTTTTGCCGCCAGTTTTGCTGCAATCGATAAGGGACCAGAAAAATAAGAAATTGCAGTAAAATTAAATTTTAATAGGCTTGGTAATGACAGAAGTCATTTAACTTAATTTTAAAATGAAAATATACTAATTTAGTTTTTTAAATTGTCAACATCATACAACTTAAAATTCAGGAAAGCGCTATGATTGGTCAGATGGCACTCATTAGCGACACCAGAGCTCAAGCGGCAGAAATTTTCCCGTGACAAACTTTTAACATTTGATCTTTCTAACTTGTGGTAGAATTAACCTTAGCCGTGGTAAATGGCGGACATCTGGCAACATGACATTTTCCAGGGTTGCCAAATCGAAGACCGGCTTTCTTCTAGACGGATAAGGCATTCATTACTTGTACACTGTAAGTAACGCCAGAGTTTCTACGAAGGAAGAAATGTGAATTTACTAATATTTCGTGATGGAACATTTTTACGTCTGAAGCGACGTGTATGTCCATATGTTATGAATTCTGAAGCCTTGTCTGTTTGTTCCATGTCTGTTATCCTGATAACATAATAAATAGCTATTTATCTTGCCAGCCAGCATGATCCTATTTCCTTACAAGTTTATTAGTGACTCAATATTCTGCCATATTATCTAGCTTGCACTGAAGTGAACGCGCAACATTCCCGTCCTTAAGGTTGGCGAATGATTTGAAATTGACAAGAGGCCATCATACGCTTCATAGACGGCCGAGTTTTGATGATGTGGGAAGACGTAGGTAGTAAATTATGACTGTTAGAAAGGCCACTAATCGTTTACATATACTTATACAATAATTTAAGTAGGAACTCGTGATAGAAAATAAAATCATTGAACAAGTAAATACCTTACAATTTTCGGGTTGTGTCATTATCATGTCTCCAGTGGCGAAACAAGTTCTCTAATTTAAGGGGAGGTGCAAACAATTAGTTTCCCGCTACTATTTATTCAACTAAATTATTTGGACTTGTTGTACACATTTTAATTTCATTCAAAGTAAACAAAAATGATACGTTTCGTGATAGGTAATATTAATAATCTATTGAATACGCCTGTTAAAATACGTTAATCAACATTTAGTTGCCTATTTCTATTATTATTAGCATACTTTCCAACATCAAGAAGGCTGGGGTACACTGTCTCCATGTTGTTAGGTTACTGCATGTCTCGGTGAAGTTGATACTGGAATAAAAATTGAGAGAGTCAATATGATGTGTAGCACCATGAAGAAAATGCTCAGAGGAAATGTCTGATAGGACACAATGCCAAAACTTCATAAAGTAAAGGCAGTACGATGTGGATTATAAAGAAGTAAAAACTGGACTGTGAATTCTAGAGCTCACGGTAGACTTCCGACAACCAATATGAGATTTTTGAGTATAGTCCAATGAGTAACAAGAGGCAGATGAATGAAACAATCCGAAAGAATATGGGAATTTATAACTTAAATGAAACGATTAAAGAAAATACGAAAGAATGGAAAGAACATGTGGAAAGAATGGACGATGATCGTATGCCCAAACAACTGCTACACTACATTCCCGAATGATAAATAAACATCGACAAACCCAAGAGAAGATGGACAGATCAAGAAGTAGCAACAGACCGACTGGTCTAACGCCTGAGGGAGAAGATAAATACGTATCAAAATTCAAAAGAAAATGTACTCTCTGTACTGTAAAATTTACATGCCAGATATATTTTAGTAAAATACATTTCGACTGACATTAGCGTCTAACGAGAACAACACAAAAGCTACGTAAAATAGAATGTAATGGGGCTTAACACCACGTTGACAGTTAAATTATTAAATACGAACCAGGACTTGAACCCGCGTCGTACTGAATGTGAATTTAGTGTGTTACCACTGAAACCCCCTGGCCTTGTATGTTAAAGAAAATGCCGTATCTCAAAATACACTTTCCGGATGCATGCGAAACTCAGACACGATAGTTAGAGACATTGTAAAATCGAGGGAATAGTTGAGTGTTTGCTAGGCTCCAACGCGATGTATATAACAGTGAATATTTTGTATCAACATTGGCTATCGTATATTTGTAGCATTTTTTCTCTCTACAAGAGGCCCAGTTAGAACTGCACAGCTTGGAAACACAGCGTGTGTGATTTGTCCCAAAACTGTTCACACGTGTCACGGTTTATATAATACAGTTTATTGGAGACTATTTTAAACATTTTCACGAGTTTCCAGTGTCTCTAACGATAGTTCACTGAACTTTGCTATAGCATTTCCTCAGAGTAATTATACAGCATGTTCATCACAGTATGTTAAAATTTTTGTGAAATGATTCTCTGCAAAAACGTGAGGTCAAATTATATAGTGCAAGTTTTTAGTTGGCGCAAATCTTATACAAGAAGTTTTGAATCCCTTTCATATTTATTAAATAATGGGGTTGCTCAAATATTCTGTGTTTCGCACATGGCCTACCTGTAGGGTTACTCATTTTCTACACCCATTTTCTGGAAAACGGTTCAATTGAGGGTGTTACAAGAAGTCGACCTTTCTTGTTCACTGGGGCCTCATGCTACGAACGGTGTCCTTAACAGACAATAATACAATTATTGTAAAAAATTCTATTCCAAAAACAAGGATTAACCAACAACATTATCTACTGTAGGTGAAAAACATTAGAACCAACTTTTTTTCACAGATTGCAGATTTTGTTATTACTAAACCGCAACTAGATTTTCATTATTAATATCTCCTTTCTTTCGATTATCGTAACAAACATTGATTTTCAATGTAACATTTCAATCCGGAATTCCTCCCTTAAGGTTTCCGCCCGCCATAAACGGTCAATATATAACTTTACCTCATTTTTTACAAGAAGTCATATCGCAAAGTTCGTAGTATACAATCGTGAACATCCGGTACAATCACAGTTAATTGACCCACTGTAAAAATAGTCCGGGGAAAAGCTTGCACGCACGCAATTTAAATGTTAGATGTGCGGTGTTGATGTGGTATTAGGCGCGGGCGACAATATCGACCTTATAGTTCCTTCGCTTCAAGGCTACCAACGTAAGATACATCTCCAGTGCGAGGATTACTTACCTCGACTACCGTGACGCAATGTGCGTGCTGAAGGCTTTAACAAGTGATGCCACAATGGGAGTCATTGTCTTGACGATATTTATGAACAGATATATCCTACCACTGAGAAGCACACAATCGCGACTAGCTATTGCAGATTACATAACGCACCTCTGAACTCCGGTACCCGTGAAGCCTATATAAAACAATATACGTGGATTGCCAACTTAGGTACTTTGCCCCTAGATATTAAATTTTCCACCACTGGTCGGTAAAAATTTCCACGTCGCACTTTCCCGGGGGATTTTATCTTAAAAACAGAACCGTAATGCAAATAATTACTTTCTAAAAAACTTGATTTATAATTAAATTTTTTTCGTGTGGTTTTTAAATTATTTAATGACCAGCACAACTTCGGAATATGTTGTTCTGTAACTTAAAAAAATTCTGGCATGTCGTATGTGACTTTCGAGTTTAAAATTTTTTACAGGACGCTTGCGATTTATTTTGTGTCAGAACAGTGATGTTCCGAAGTAATTGGGCGCTTTGCTGCTAATGTTTCTCAAACAGCACTTGCTTTTTTAGCCACATACAAAACCGACGATGTACTTAATTGAATGCTTGAAAGGAACGTTTTTGCTTTTGTAACCTTTTTGTCAGAACGTTGTCCAGAGGATTTATTTTCCCAGTAAGGATAATATGTTTCCAACTTGAGAGATGGCTTGAACCTCAGGAGAATAACCTGAGGCACGACTAGGTGAGGTTGTAACTGTGGTGGTACGGCGAGCCCTTCCGCAGTATGTGTATGAGGGAACAACGCTATACCTAGTCCTGAATCCAGAGAGGCAACTGTAAGTATTCACGTCCCTGGCCGGGAATTGAACCAAAGACCCTTGGCCCAACAGCCAGGAGCACCTGCGCCGAAGGCAGGGAGGAAGGGATGGATGAGACACCGGGCCCGAACCTCCCCTCCCTCCAAATGTGTGAACTTGTACAAACGTTTTTATATAAACCTCTAAAAGTTTGAATTTGTATATTTAGAAGTCTATGATTGTTACTGTTGTTCAGTGTCACGTATAGTAAAATCTGGAAATGAAGTCTAGTTTATAACATAATTCTGAAATTTGAACCAAGTTTTAAATTTTTTTTACTTTTTAGATTTACCCCCTTACCCCCATGCGGGCCAGGGATAAGCTCTGCCACACTTTTTTATGCTATCTTTACCCAATTTTTTTTTTTTTTTTTTTTTTTTTAGTGCTGTATTTTAGCGAGACGAATATGCTGCTAGCCTGTTAAGCCCGGATCTCTTATCACAGCTTAGCCTTCTCTGCAGCTCGCAAATACGCTCTTTGCTAAAGACAGTGCAAACGAAGGCGACGGTGCCAAGGTGTTAATGAGATATCACGCAAAGGCCGTTTGGAAATTACTGTGGTAAGATATGATTTCTAAACGTATCTACAAAATGTCGCTAGTATGTGGACGAGGAATCCACTGTAACTGCTGTTAGAGCTTATTGTCAAATATACAGTAAAATGTTTTTGTACTTTTATAAGGGAAATCCTTGGAAACCCAGTTGCCAAATACTTCCTGGTAGATCTATAAAGGTTTTTCTTGTTAAAATACAATGTGAATCTTTCAAAATTAACAACCATTTATTTTTACGAATATTTACTTTGTATTTTTTATAAGAACGTCTTTTGTAGATTGACAAGGAATTTCTTTGGCAACTGACTTTCCAAGGTTTCCCTTATAAAAGTGATTTTTTTACAGTGTAGACGGTCCTCGCTCCTGATTATCTGAGTTGGAGTTTTCTAGTTATGTCACGTCCTACGCGTTTCAAGTAACGAACGATGGAAAGATATCAAGAAAGAAAGAAAAATTTCAAAATACGTATATATTTTGAAAAGGCATTTTGAAAAAAAAAAAAAAAAAATTAATGTGGATAATTTTCTCATGTAGCAGTATTAATTCTGAAAATTTACGTGTAATAATATTAGTTGAAAAGAGATACCTTCAAAATGGGTCCATTAAACAGTAATTCATTAAGAAAATTTTAACGGATTTTTAAGTCCATGGCTGTAAGTTAAGTAGTAAGAGCCCTATGAAGCGGTTCAACTGATGAATATTTACTAAGTTGAAATGTTTAATGATTTCATGACAACGTACGAATGAAAACTATTTTAATTATACGGTATAAGATCAATCACCAGCAAAACTAACGAGCTTACTTACCTCACATGGATGCAAATTAACCCTAAAAGTATTAAAATGGTTTGGTAGAGCTGGAAATATGAAATAATATTTCAATTTATCCTCATGCAGATTTCTAACATTGAGGACATACAACAATAAGGAGTAGCTAAATAAAAATTTGATAGTAAAGTGTATACAATTAAATTTACTTAAAATCGATCCAGAAATTCTTCAAATAAATATATTTAAAATATGTACGCATGTATTGAATTCATTGAAATTAGGGAATGTATATTAAACATAGAATGAATCAATAAACAAAATTAATGTGACGTTACCTTACTTAGAAACAAATCAATACCAAGAGTGATAAGACAAAACAAATGTTTTCAAATGTTCTTATTAACAAAAACAGTTCAAAGGCCCTATATATGTTTAAAACTGAATATTGTGCAAACGAAACTCATAAAAATTCAAGTCGCCGTATTCAGCAATACATGTATACCGAGTTCGATAAATTACGGATAAATTGTTCCTTTATATATTTCAGGAGGCCAAAAAAATGTTCAAATGACCGCCACTGAGAAAATATGAACATGTTAAGGAAAACACACATTAGTCATTTTACGCAACTTAGTATTAAGTGTAGGCCTAGTTCAATTATAACCTGGAAAATTGTTCAGATATACCGTGTTATTTAAATGCGTTCAAATGGCTACCATTTTGGTAATAGCAACACTGAACAAACAAAATGCATCAAAGTTCGCCGTGAATGAAATACATTAAAGTAATCTCACTTTTCCCACAACTATACATGTACAGATTTTTATGAAATTCTGGAAAATGATGCCTGAGATATCTCGTGAGATTGGAAAAAAAGTTCAAATCGCCACCATTTAAAGTAGATGTAATTATCATATATGTTTCTCAAATGAAATTTTCAAACATTTAAATTTTCTGCAGACGAGTATTAAATTTTATAGTTAAAATTTATGTAATACGGTAAAGAAAATTACTCTTATATAAGCATTTCAGAGCTTTTTCAGCGAAGTTTACAGTACAGATTGAATAGGAAATTAGAAGTGAATAGGAACAAAATTAGAAATAACTTCCTGACCTACATGTTTTCCTTAAATCAAATTATATAGTGATAACACTACTGTTCATAAACTGTTCCAACTGGCCTATCTAAAAACACAGTTTACAAATGTGAGTTTACACTTAAAATTTTGCGTTGAAATGGTGTTCCAATTTACCCCAGCATTTGCATTCAACCCGCTTTACGGTACCTTGATCTGAGTGTCCAGCAGGGTGAATGATTGGCGTATATAAGCCACTAGCGCAGTCGTACAAGCTGGCAAGCAGATGACTGGATTGGAGTGAGCGCGACAAGTGGGCCAGTTGTAGGAATTCCCCCTTCCCCCGTACTTCCCTACCTTCAGTCTCATCATATTGGGCGCTCGTCACAGACTCCTGCAAACACAGCTGGAAGACTATGGATTGTCGCATCTCCACCGTTATGTAGCTGTCTATAACACTCAGCTACTTCAGCATCTCGCATAGCCCTGACTATGACGTAATTTTCCGTGGCTCGCTCGTGCACGTCAGGTCGCGAATACGCTGACATGCGCCTCTAGTCTCTAAATGGGTCTGACATCGATTATGTTGTATCGATTTGTGTTAAAGTGGTCGCATTCAACGGCGGATCTAGCGACAGGAATGGTGATAACACGGGACGTGATCACCACTGTGGATCAGTGGTAAAAGCACTTACCTCGTATTCAGGAGGACTAGGTTTCGATCACCAGCTCCGGTTATCCTGTCTGTGGTTTTCCAGGATTTTCCGAAATCATTCCAGGGAAATACAGGGATAGTACCTTAAACAATCCTTGGACGACTCCTAACCCCTTTCCCCCGTGTATCTCTACCTAAGGCCTTATGCTGTTTAATGACACGTAAAGCGTCAAAATAAATAAATAAGTAAATTAATAAATAAATGGAAACAATACAAAATTATCCAGTGAATATAAAAAAAATGAAATTTTGCCACAAATGTTAAAATACTGAGCTAATATATCTGGTTACTTATCAATTAATTCCTACAGTTGTAATGTTATAAAACCGTACGTAATGATACAAATAAAATAATATACTTGCACCTGAAGAATAGAAATACGATTCCCGCCGGTCAAACTGGAAGTCTAGGTACACCTTCATGTAGGTACACATATTTTATAATATATATGAGACTTTCGTCTGCTTACAAAATATCAGGCCGTAGTAATCTGAATACAAACGAAACCTAGAGGATGAATAGGTTTGTAGACATACGACATTGCATTAATTTTGTTAGCAAACAACTCAAGTAACCCCGTATGTTTGAAGATGATAAGGAGCTGTTTGCATGGTAGGAAACAATGGGTGGTAGATGGTAACAGTATGACGCAGTGGCTAAAAATACGATAAGATGTCCCACAAGGATCTATTTTTGGACAGTTACATTTTTCGCTGTTCTATAACGATCCAGTACGGTATTTAGACATATGCCATTATCATCTCTACCCCGAATTTTCTAAATTTATCTATAATTTACTTCACGTGAAGTTTGTCCTGTCATTGTCAGTTACGAAGTTACCGGGGGGGGGGAGGGACACGGGTTACATTACCCCTCCCAAAGCCCACCCTTCCAAAGGCAGCCCACCCTTTGTGAAATAGTGCAGTGTAAACACAAACATATTTTCCACACGTCCCGAAAATTTTTGTTATTACTTTATATTGCGCCTCAGTGTACAATGTAAATGAATCCGGTAAATGCACATAGCTGGAAATTTCAAAACTGAAAGTTTAGGAAGTTCATTCTAGCCCTACGTGCAATAAATTTCGTACGAAAGAAATATACATTTTTTTGTTGGCCCAATTTCGGAAGAGTGTTTCTGTTACAAATATTCTATTTCAGCAGTAAAATTAAGTTCTTTAGGTTTATCGAACTGGAGGTTTTCCTCTCCCAAACTTAAATTCTAGCTACGCCACAGATTCAATTAATGACTAAAATTCTCTTGCACATTGAAAAGTGGACTGATATGCGCAATCTTTATATATTTATACGTGACCTAGAACAGTACATGGACTTGGCAGAGGTAAACAGGGTGAAGGGATTAAGAGTCGGCTAGGACCAGTTTTAAGGAACTATTATGGAACTATCCTAGTATTCGCCTGGAATGGTTTCGGACAACATTGAAAAACCGAAATAAGGATGGCCGGAGAAGGGAATAGAGTCGGAATCCTCCCGAATGCGAGGAGTTTTAACACTGCTCCACCGCGCTCGATAACCCGAAAAAGCACAATTCATCATCACAGACTCTGAGCAGCTCATCAGTACTGACCCGGAAGTTTCGCTAGTTCAGTTGAGGAGATGTTAGATTTAAATTTCCTGTACACGTTCATTGTTTTCTTCATTGGATATAATTTACTGAAACTCTTCCTTGAGGAGTGCGGACCGATAGCAAGCAGACCTGCATGAAAACACTCACCGACTCCAGCGCTACCTTGCCAGGCGTATAACTGGCTACTCACTGGTCCATTAGCCAATAAACAAGTAGCTGAAGACAGAGTGTACACAGGTCTGTGGAGTCTAGCCGGTAGATCGTTGAACCCGCGAAATTTCCGGGTATCTACACATCAGTAGAGACATGCAAAATTCGCGTCGTTTTATGACAGCTGACTAGACTCCATGTGACTATAGGCTCGTTCGACGTCTCTCGCTGGCCGATATTGACGTGACTTGCCGCGGAGAATTCTTACACGGTAGAGATGATAATCTCTGTAAAGACGTAAAACTCGTAAATGACAACACATGAAATTTACTACGTTCCTCGTAAGTACCACACAGGTAACACGGGGTTTATCTATCTCGGCAATAAAAAGAAACTGAATGTTCATTTCCTGGCTCAGTGAATTAATCGTGAACTGCTCTCGTAGGGCGTGCAATAAATACAGATTTTTATTCTTTCAAGAAAATGAACGTCACGTACTCTGGGTGCCTACTGCCGCCCCTCTTTGTTTATTCTGTTCCACTTTTCAGCAAAATTATTCGCTACGAATGATTTCATGGGGTGCCTACCACCACCCCTGATATCCGAAACAAAATAGCTGAAAACTGGAGACCTTCGTTCTCCCTCGACGTCCGCGGCCAAATGCCTCGACCCACCTTCTCTATCGCGGCTCTTCCATGTCTTGGCGGCAAACCACCCTCCCAGTCCAGTGGTCACGAGGAGGTGCATCCTTCAAAGCTCCACCCTCAGAGAACAGATTCCGTCTCAATTCACCTCGCTTTCTTTTATTTTCAAATTGCGTTATTCATTTACAAATACATATTTTAAACAAATCCCTAAAATTGCACGTTACAAAGTTCGTGGCCAATTGAATCGCAGATTATTCTCTGTTATGTACAGGAATGTGATGTTTAGTCTGCTACCAATTGATAACGCTAATTTTGCATGTCTCTATTCATCAATCATATAAAAAAGACCAAGTTACCCGTTGAAATACTCAGAAACACGCCAGTGTAAAGCGTATATGTAAAAAAAATCATATTCATTGTTTCATCCTCTATAAAAGAAAACATTTTGTATTGCGAAAGCTATGAAACTCAAAGCGGCAATGTTTATTATACCTATAATTGGGTATGCTGATATAGTTAATTGTGATTCATCTGATGAGTTAAAATTTAAGTTGCAAAAAACCTAAAGTTCTGCAGTTTGACTTATGTTCAACTTCAAACACCTATAACACGTAACGGAATATAGAGACAAACCTAAATGGCTCGATTTAAAGAAATGCCCTATGGTATACAGAACGACCTTATTTGAAAAAGGCTTGGGAACAGCGAGTCCGCAGTATCTATCAGAGAGATTCACTTTATTTCGTGTACCAGCTTTTAATCAAAATATATGGACACTAATAAGAAAATTGTTTTTCTCGCAGCCCAGATCCGTTCACTGTGAGAACCACGAGAATTTGGGACTATTATTTATTTACTAATAAATAATAAATTGTTATTTCCTTTTACTCTTCTCTGTCGTAACAATGTGTAAGTTTTGCAGTCGACGTTAGCTATTTGTAAATATGTAAATGCTTTTCAAAAGCCATTTTAAGTAAACACAAGTAAATGGTGTATTTTTTTAATGTTAGGGTTGTTTTTGCAGACGTCGGCTATGCGGGTGTAAAAGTTGATGTTTGTGAAATTGTATGTGTGCTGATTTATGTTTATTTTTGTACACATGAAAATACGATATTTGAACATCGTTATATGTAATTTTGTTAATTATAAATATTTCGACTTTTTGAGTGAATGATTGAGTAATTATTGGTAAAGTATTTGTTTTCTATCTGCTTTAATTTGTTTTAATTTTGTGTTAAGTGTTAAACACTGTAGTGTTTTCCTCTGAAAACTTTTTTGTATTTAAATTCATAGTTTTTTCCAAGCAAAATAATATTTGCTGTAGGTTATAAGCAGTAATTTTAAATATTTTTTTCAACTGTTATATAATTTTATCATCTGCTATTATGTTTATTTGTGTAGATGTTTTTTTTAAACTGTGTATATATACACACACACATATATATATATATATATATATATATATATATATATATATATATATATATATATATACACACACACACACACACACTTACGTGTGCTGGTGTATTTTTACAGGTATTAATGCGATATGGTAACTTGACTAAGTACGAGGTTTCTTCCCCAACATCCAATGGGCTGTAAAAAACGGGAATGAATTGTAAAAGGCTTTGAGTGTTAAAAGATACATAAATGTTTCAGGTACGTTTCAACAAAATCACCACGCAGACTGATCCACTTGGGTGAAGTATACGCGTGCGAGGTGCAGAAAACGTTGTGATAGCAACTGCAGTTCGTGCTAATTTCACAATTGGCCGTTGACTTATTTGGCTCCACCTTGAAGTACATAGGCCAATAATAACAATGTAACGAAACGCGGGCCCATTTCACTTTGTCAGCGAGCAGCCAACGAACATTTGGTGTCTGCTTCAATACATATATTCTTTGAGGCTAGCGTACAGGTCAGTGATCCCGCTAATTTTTCCAGTCTATATCATTGAGCCAAGTGTTCAGGCACGTTATTGCACAAAATTATATGAAATAGTTAGGGGCCCAGTTTTTTCGCGAAAAAGAATTTTTCCTCACTTTGTTTGAGTGCCTTATGGGCGCATCTGCAATTCTGCTTCATGGTTATAGACAGCGTGTCTGTGTGAAGAGCCGTATCTCATTTGACTGAGCCAATTAAAAAACTTTCTTACAACACCGCACGTCTATGATTTGCCGGTAGAATCCCAAGACTCGCGACAGTTAAAATATCCAATCACTGACCACGAAGCAGAACAGACGAGTGATCTACGATACCACTGCACGCCGTTTCAGTGTCTTGCTGAAGAGGCGATACCGCACCAGATGAGCCGGCCAACATCGCCCTTGGCACCGTGCCTCACTCATACACACGACCACCAGGCGGGTACCTTAAGGGTGTTCAAGTTGGGAAAAAATTGCTATTTTATATTTGTATGAAATAGTGTTAGTTTTATTGATGTTATTTGGAAGTACATTTTCCTCTCTTCCGAAAAAAAAAAACTCAGCCAGTTTTCCCATAGAGGGATTTTAAAGTCTAAATGTGCATATTTTTACTTAATATAAAACTTGAAAAACATGCAAACATAATGAAATTGAAATAATTACATCAAAACTTTAAGTCACGGTCTACGGCTTGAAGTATACAAAAACCCACTACAAAAATATATCCGAAAATATATTCTGAATTCGTAAAGAGCAAAGCGAAAGGCACGCGTTGGTCTTTACTTCATACTATTCCAAAATTAATTGTTGTGGTCACCGTAGGAAAAATGACTACCAGTAAAACCTTCACTGAGAGAAAGAATTGTTTCATTATACTAAATATATTTGTTTGGGTGATGTTTGCTTCAGCTAAACAATATTTTGTTGGTAATACCAAGCTTGGAGTCCTTCAAACAAAATTAATTATTTCCCTCGACCAAATTATTCATTTAAACGCAATTTGTTTATGCCAGACGTATATTTGGTTACTACAGGACGTCGAATAAATATTTTGTGTAAACAAACAACTTGTTACAACTTGTCAACAAAATAATATTGTTAGTTATAAGTGAAGTGCTTTGTACCAACAATTTTTTTTCGATGGACTAAATGATTTTGTTGGTGAAACTAAATACATTTGGTTGACTTGTGGAAGATGGCAGGCTGGCATGTGTAAGCAATAAGGTGGCGAACACTGTATACCTCAACATTCAAAATATAACTTTGTGCCACAAATTGGACGTCTAAACTGTTAATCAGCATAATTCTAGTATCTTAAAGTTAGCTATATCAATTTGAAAGTGGTTAATTCTATTGACCACAAAAGAAAATGCTATAAACTTTAAAAACACTGCAGCTCCACGACTCATTGTTTGTACTGCGGCCCTGCGGTGCACGACGTAACTATTCTTATACAAATAATACTCTCCCTCCCATGGAAGCACTCGTAGCTCAGTTGGTTAGGTCATGCATTGCAGGTGATAAGTGAAGGGATAATGGATCAAATTCCGGCGTGGGCACATTTTTTTTTTTTTTTTTTTTTAGCTTTTCAAATTTTAGAAATTTTCCAAGTTTATAAAATATAATCATTTTAGTTCTTAAAATATTGTATGTGCATTTAATATGTCCAACGAAATATTTTTATGACCAACTAAATCTTTGGTACTGCTAACAAAATTCAGCTATTTGCCTCAAACAAATCGAGGGAACAAAATAATTTG
>PNEQ01023372.1:0-47155 GCA_003012365.1 Medauroidea extradentata
AAGATTACTTTTTTATATATTACATTCAGCCCCCGTGCATTTAATGAGTAGATATTGTAGCTAAAATTTATAGGAGTAGTTTAATGTAGTTGTAAACATTGCACGGCCCTATGTAAATAAAAGCACGTGGCATTATTTGTGTTAACATCGGCGGAAAGATATGAACAGGCAGGAAATAGAAATTAATCAGGGCTTTTTTTGAGTGTTCACTTTATTCCGAATCACCTATAAACTGTAACTCTGGATAAAATATGTGATGAGTGCATTTTACAGCTAGCGTACTCAATAACAGTGAACTACTGCTCAGATTAAAGAACGCGCGCAATATGCTCGTATGATGTCATAGTAATTCCCATCTCAAAGTCTTGCACGGGATACGAACCCGTAACCCCACCCCTCCCACACCAAAAACTTTATACAATTCCTGAGTGAGTGCTTAAAGGCAGGCCGTGATAATTCTTTCGTATGTACAGGCTACAGTCCAAAGAGGTTTTATTTATGAGTAAGTTGGCAAAAAGAAACAACTGTTGAATTATTTCTCCATGATCATTCTCTCTTTTCGGGAGACTGTAACATTTTACTGCTTTTCACATCCTTAATTTTCGAATTGCATAAAATCTTGAATTTGATATGTAGACATTTACGTAAGCTTCATTCTTATCAAAAATCATCTCGATATCTCATCGGATATAAGCGGTACAGGTGGTTATTAAAAAAAAAAAACAGTTAATTGTTTTACCAGCTTTCGAGGACGAATTTCGAAAAATCCTGATATTAATTTTTATTTTAAAGGAAAATACATTTCAATATTTCCACTGGTTTAGGAAATAGGTGGGATTAATTAAAAACACGTTTTATTTTTTAAGAGTTTTCAAGTATGAATTTCGAAATATTCTAAACACACTTTTTTTAAACTTATTTAATCATCAATTTAAAGAAAAAATCACCACACTATCTTATATGGTTTAGGAGTAATCACGGATTAATGAAAGCACATTTGACGGTTTTTCACTCCCTTAATTTCCGAATTCCGCAAAATCTAAAAATTTGCAAAAATATATTTCATCGGGCAATATTATGAAGTTAAAAAAAAATTATGATAGCTTTCCTGGTTAATGAGACATCAGGGATTCTTTGAAAAACCAATTCACCACTTTTCACCGCCTTAATCATTCAATTTCGAAAAATCCAAACTTATTGGACGCTTACGGGCAAAGAGGAAGCTTCCCTCGAAATTTCATGCTTCTAGGTCCAGCGGTTTGGGCTGTGCGTTGATGAGTGAGTGAGTGAGTGTGTCAGTACTCTTCATTTTATATGTTAAGATTTCTCGCTAGTCGTACCTGTTCTTCGGATCGTCTGTCTTTAAAGTTTACATACTTAGTTTTATTCCTAATAATCAAGTTATCTTATAAAGTACAGAAACTGAAATGTAATTTTTAAAATACTTACGTAAGCATCACTTCGACGCGAACAACACCTCAATATATCTACTGGTTACATAGAAATAATGGGTTGATGGAAAACAAATTTTATACTTTTTCATCCTTTCGGGTGTCTAATTTCGAAATATCTTAACTTTACATCTTAGACATTTGTACAAGTATCCAACTGAAGTGCTAGTCACGACTGTATCCCGTTCAGTCGAATCAAAATCGATAATACATTAAAAAACACATATGACCCCGGCACAGTACTGAGAGTTTGAATTTCAAAAAATCTTAAAATTGTTTTGCGACAAGTTTTGTAGTCATCATTCTGAAGCAAAAATTAACTGTATATCTCGACGGATACGATAGATATCGAGGATTTTTCTAAAACATATTCAAAGTCTTTTCACCTCCTAAGAGAGTGAATTTCGAAAAACCCTTTAGTTACGTTTTAGAATACTTGATTGGTTTTCGTGTCTCGTGGACGTGAAAAATACGACATTAGCCCACTGGACTCAAGATATATAGGCGATTAATTGTAAACATATTTCACCCCTTTTCACGCCTTTTCATCTCAGGTGGCGAATTTCGAAAATTCGAGAAAATTAGTTTTCAGGTATTTAAGTAAGCATCAATGTTAAACAAAAATCACGTCGTTATATGAAAATCAATGTGGTCGACATATATCGATTGTGAATCGAAAACACATTTTACCCTTTCTTTACCTCTTTAGGGCCGAATTCGGAAAATACATTTAAACGGTATTTAGGTATTTACATTAGCATCAATCTAAAGCAAAGAATACTTCGATATCTTGATTGGTTCGATAGATATGAAGGAATAATCGAAAACACATTTCACGTATTTTCACCCCCTCAATTATAAAATTTCGAAACGTCTTGGGGTCCTGTCATAGTCATTCGTATATGTAACCAATTGAACTAAAAGTCACGACGATAGTCAACTGTGTTTCAGTGATATAGACGAGTCATAAAAAACATATTTTGCTCCTTTTTACTGCTTAGGGGTGGTTTCAAAAATCCTATAACACATTTTTGGGTATATACGTAAGCAACATTTTGAAGTTAATACCAACTCTCTATCCGGGAGGATTAGATTTGAAATCGATAATTAATCGGAAACAAATTTAAGGTCTTATCACCCCCCTTTAATGCTGATTTTAAAAAATAAAATCCTGAAATTTGCTAATATGCGTTTTTATGTGTGTCCTAATAAAGTAAAAATCATGATGATAGGCCGTCGGGTCCGAGCTCTATTGACATTTCTTAGGAAATACATTTCACCCCTTTTAACCACTTAGGGGACGAATGTCGAAAAATCCCTTCTTAGTGCTCACCTACGACGTGAGGGCAAACCACAAATAAATTTCACGCTCCTAGATACAGTGGTTTGGGCTGCAGTTTGCTATGTCAGTCAGTCATGGTTCTCTTATTATAGAGATTTCAAGGGAAAGTACACGTTTTTTATTTTTTGTTTGTCATGACGTAGGAAGTAAATATGTCCTGAGCAAAAGATTTCACACCTCTTTAGTTTGATAGGACATATTTCAGATTGATGAATGTTTGGTAATTCATGTGAAAGAGAAAAAGTAAAATTATCCTAAAGTTCTAGTAAATGAAATTACTACAATTTTTGTAGATAAGATTTCTCTAATTTACCACTTCTACGTAACATTTGGTAGCATGATAGGTCATTTAAAGTAAAAAATAACTGTCCGAAGTTATGGTTTTTCAAAGAGATCTATTTTGTTGAATGTACCTTCCCTTTTGCTAGCGAATGTTGCCGAGCCGCAGAAAGCCCGTAGTTATATACAAGGGCTAAGCAGGAGAAAAAGAGTAAAAAAAAAAAAGGAATAAAGAAACCAAGCAAGCCAAAGACAGATGTAGTCAACAGCGTATAAAGAAACATTATGTTGTACTGTTGTCATAATGGAATAATTTTCAGTAGAATCGTAAACGTATACGCCATTGCAGTCCCAAAATTCTTCGTGGACTTTATTATATATTTTCACCGAACATGTAGCCTACGCTCAGCTAATCTTGGCTTGGTTTTCCTTGTTGGTCATATCTCATGTGGCTTACTGTGACGACATATTTCTGCAATGGCATACGTCCACGATTTTACTCAATACCACACAAGTTTGGTTCTGTGAGTAAAAATGGATATTATGTTCTATTTACGTATTTGTATAGGCCCTGTCTCATCCTCCATTTGCTTACGTTTTATTTTCAACATGTCTCTTCCATTTTCGTAATACGTGATGGCCAAAACTTCAAAGGAATATTATTTTATAATGTATTTGTCCGACAGCTTGGCGCTTGTCCGGTGGGCCAAGGGTCCCTGGTGCGATTCTCGGCCCCTTCGCCACCGTCCCTACGGAAGGCAATGGAAAACCAGCGCAGTATCACCCTAGCCTAGCCACAGGTATCTCCCTAGGGCCGTCAACTTACAAGTGATACACGGAAACGGCATAGTAAAATATATTTTTACACAAATTCTCTTCCCACATAGTTTTAACGTAAGAGGTTACAAATGTTTGACACCGCGCGAGTGTAATTATTATTTTTTTTTAACTTACTTGGAACGCGCTTCTAAACCTTTGTCTGACAATTTCCCTCTGCTGAGGTCGTGGACGCCATCGAGCGTGGGAGGTGGACATTATCTGGTATACATCGTGTCTCGGTGAATGTGACACCTGCCAGCAGTATTACATCACGCTGTTCAGCTGGCACTGCAGCTCGCTTGCAAAGTTCCGTTCACTCTAAAGACATTTTTGTACTTTCACAAGGAAAATCCCTGGAAATCCGGTTGCCAAATAAATTCCCTTTAAAACTACAAAATGTTCTTCTTGTAAAAAATAAAACGTACGTGATTGTATAATTACAAGCTATGACTATGTAGTTGTACTGGTAAAAAAATTAATAATTTTGAAAAATGTGTTTACTTTTATCATGAAAACCATTCTATTTATTAGAAACTGTTACACGAATAATTTTTTGAATTAATATTTTAAGAAGTAATATTGTTAACGTGCCAGGATTCGAACTTACATCCTTGCGCGTAACTACCGTCCGTATTAACCCTAGATCAATGTACAGTTCAATAATGAACAATTTAAATTTATAGCACGTCATTAGTGCTAATATTCACTTTATTCCAACAAAATGCATATCAGAGAATGTAATACGTGTATAACTACATAATATTCTAAAACAAGTAATTTTAATGAATTATTATATTTCCTCGGTTTTTTTACAATGAAAATCCTTGTAACTTTACAAACGGTTAAATTTTCAAGGAAAATCTTCCTAGATTAACAAACATTTGTTGGTACAAAGAAATTACCTGCAATTTTTACTAAAATATTTTTAGAGTGTACCAAATATTGCTCTGTACAAAAACACTTTAGTTTAATCCATCCCAAATTCGTGTAATGAGCACAAAAATTCCATTCTCGAAGTAATGCCCGAAGTTCTTTCCGCTGAAAACCAAAATGCCATGCTAGAAATCATACTATAAAGAGAAATTAACATCTCTAAGAATGTGTTTTCTGCTGGCGATTTAAATTATGCAGAAGTAGTGACGTAACTGACGTATGTGTAAATGTTCCAAGCTCACAATGAAAAAATATATTGTTGTGCTGATTATTTTTGCAAACTACCTAAGTACTTTTGTTTGTTTACTTGTTTGTGTGTATTCTCTGGTTTTCTGTGACACACAATTTGCTGTAATAGCGTATGTCCAAAATACCTCTTTAGTTTGTATGTTGCTGTGCCTCAAGGTAGTCTTTAGAATGGGTTCTCAAACTCAAGTTGCCCGGGAAAAAATAAGTTTAGGTTAATTAACAGTCATAGAGTAAGTTACAGCTTGAAGAGAGGCTAAAATTAAAGTCGCAAGAAGTCTGTGCATTTAAGAGAGGCAATAATTTCGTCGTAAATTTATCTAAGTTCTTTTCTTCGTAGATGAGCGTCATCATGTGGACCTTCCTCGTCATGACCAAATCCTACTAAGTGAAATGTAACACATTTCAGTAATGTCTTTCAGTCTTCCCAACCGAAGATATTCGTAACCGTCCTATGTTTTATACAGTTCACAATACTGATCACTAGGCGGCAGCACTATATAAACTTATTTAAATACTAAGTCTAATGCCCGTCGGACTCTGCTCCGCTTGACGTAATCTTCCGCAGCTCTTCACCCATTTGTTTGTTCTTGTCCAAGACTTCATACGTTAGGAATACTAAAATGAAGTAAAATTATAGATTACAGTAAGAAAAGAAACTTAGTTAACACAATTGAGTCAACGTATGAAATAATACTCAAGTATGTCATGTGGTAATGAAAGTGATGTCCAGCAAGGTTTCCAGGGTTGTTCAAATTTCACATTTCTTCCATAAATTAGCAGCCTGAATAATCTTGTTATTTCTGTAACCAAGTCTTCTAAGATGCACTTCTTATCAAGCTCCCTGCAGACTAACAAGTGTGGTAGTTCTTGCAGTTCGCCACATTCACAATGTTCATCAGTGCTAATGAAGCCACACTTCTTCAAATTGCCAGCGTACCTATATACGCCCTTACATAGGTAATTTAGGAATTTACAAGTCGTACAAGGGAGTTCGTATTCCACATGAAATTTTTCCTCCAGCATGTTCCATGAGCTTATAGGAGACAAGTTGCGCCATAGTTCTACTCAGCACCTATTGGGCGATAATGAGGTTGCTTTGATTGATTGTAAAAAAGCGGTTACTTGATTTCAGTCTCAGTGGTTGAGGGATGTGTCCAAACATAAGAGTTCTGAAATGTGGATCTTTTTTTTGTTTCTCAGTTTCGCAATTTCAGGCCATACGTGTCCCAAACATAAATCCAATAAAACACAAAATTTCTAAAAAAATTTCAATGGCCGTCATCGCATAGATGACTCCGTTTCTGTAGCTGGGACCAAACGTTCACTAGTAATTTAAAAAATTTGCAAAAAATTAAAAAATTGCTTTAATTAAAAATATTACAAATCATGTAACGAGGGACAATGACCGCTGGGACACGAGGCGCTCTTTGTTCTGGCAATATAACTACTCAGAGCTTACAGCTCATTAAACATCACTCTAGGTAAATCAGTAATACATGGAAGGAAACACAAGTACTAACCGTAAATAACGTTGGTCATAAAATAAAATTTTATTTCAACCTTAGTTAAACCCACAACAAACAAGTCAAATCTTGAGGAAACAAAATAGTTAGGCTCCTATGTAAAGTTGTAAGACATAATAAATTAGGGCAACTACGTAGACCTCGGTTACTTTTACCCTGCGGAGTAACATTGGCTCGCTGAAAAAGTTTGTTTTTATATCGTTTAGTGAAGAGTGTATATATGTATCCCTACGACTCAAATACAAATATTTCAAACACTGTTCCAGTTATGTAGGATACATACTTTTTCAATAATTGAACACACACATAGCACAAATCTACAAATTACAAAGATGTATAACATAACATATTGTGAATTATTCAAGTATGTGTAGCATGATTGACTGGTTTTCCACAAGTTAGTAAAAAGTATTAGCTAACACTAGTACATTTTCTTCAAGTGTCTTCTTGATGATTAAGGTGACATTGGAGTGCGGTATGAAGAAATGACAGTACACATTAATAGATGGAGAAAATTGTATAAGTTTAGAATGAATTTTGATTTTGAAACTGATGTAGTGTAGTGAAAAATTCCGAATAAGGCCAAATAAAACAAAATTACTGCTTCATTAAATTGGTTCGAGGTTACAAGATTTTACAAGTCACAGCAGTTACAAGTTACTTATACCATAAAAGCTTTCTCAACCTTAGACAATACTGCAGAGAACACTTTCTCAACTCTGGCCATCGATGCCCTCAAATATTCGATCCCACAACGCCATTCTAGCAGGGTGTAACTCGTCAAGTTTACGGACGGTGAGTTCATTGTCGATGTCTAGGTACGTTTTCTTGGAAGGCTTCACAGTGTCCCATTGGATCACTCCTTCACCAGGATTCCTGAAATGATTACAAAAATCAGTAACTGTAGCTTAACATGGTACTACACAAAACATTTATGTTCATTCAATTGTTCTGGATGTTTCACATAATTGGCATCCGTAAGATGACATTTATGATCATTTTAATTTTATAACATGGTCAAAACAGTGAACTGATTTTTTATTGTTTCCTTCACTTTTCTAAGTGGATTAAAAATCTGTAACACCTGATTAATAACAAGGGGTCTGAAGCGTAAAACCATATCACTTGACTTGGAAAAAAATTTTTTTAATGTATTGATATTAATTACACGATTTTTAATTTATTTTGCAAAGTTAATAACACTTTGTTTATTTTAATTGATAAATATTTCTTTTAAAATACATTTTGGCATTTATACAAACTAATATTACAAGCAGGAGTACCCATCGTCAATAACAACAAGTAATAAGCAAATCCGACGTGAGAAAAATTGCGTATAGCAATTATTTTCGTATGTAAAAGTCAAGGGCAATGTAATTTAGTTCACGTCGAACAACTTTTGAAAGACGATATGTATAATCTTAGTTCTAGTGCGAATTCGAAGATATTCTAGCTGATATTTGCACGTTCAGCACTCTAAGGTCAGTCTGGCAGTTACACAACTCAGGACTTAAGTTGCTCCACTACTTAAAGTGTATAAGTATCACTATGAAATATGGTCACTTCTGATAGCAACCTATGATGCACGATAGGCACTCATGACAACAAACTTGTGGAGTTGATCTTTAGGTCTGTAGGCCTGTTCCTTCCGCGAAGCCCCTCTTTGATACTAGCTATTTTTTTTTTCAGATACTAAATATCTAACTATGCCCCAAGTATGCTGGGTTAAAGTGGAATATATGGACATGGACAACTGTTCCAAATTGTTGATGTTCTCGGATACCGTGTGATCTTAAACCAAGGAATCCGACATAAAATTACGTCGTCACTCATAAAATGGAAATATGCAAAAACAGCAATTATGAACAATGAGTCTCTTGGAGGATATAGTTTCTGTACATCTTGCTTGCTACAGAGCCATTATCAAACAAATTAAGGGCTTAGTTAATTGTGGCGTTGCTATCAATCAATATACGGCATTTTCAGCGGCGGTAGGGAGTACGCCGTCTCCTAATATGCCGTACGAAAATACGTCGGGTAATACTGTAAAGAATGGACTTGTTTTAAACAGGACACCACCTTACAATTCCTTATGTCCATGATTGGCGTTTTCTGTAACACACACATATGCTGTTCTGTTAACGTAGTGGCACCTCATGCATGGAATTTATATCGCAGGACTGTAGACTCAATATATATATATATATATATATATATATATATATATATATATATATATATGTGTGTGTGTGTGTGTGTGTGTGTGTATAGATATTGACCTTAACCAGGATGTCTGCTGTAACCTCATTGCATCCCCTGGCTGTTTGAGTTCAATAACAAATTTCGCTCTATTTTACATTCCGTCAAAGAAATTAGCTGTTGAAAGATTGATTGAAGCCTCCACCTTATCGATACCTCCATCAAAACTCTTAAATTCCTCTGCGTGTGGAATGTGCAGCGCTCGGTACACCATCGCACGAGTTCGAATTGACTTTAATCCCCAAATAACTTCTTCACGTGATATCAACAACAGAATTGCCTGAATCACTAAATTAACAAAAATATTGTATGAGGAGGGTACCAGAGAGCCAGGGTATCACATCTTATTGCTGGGCGCCAATAGCATCTGTGTGCCCTGGATGGTGACACGAGAAGAGATCCTACTACGGAGAAGCCACGGAGCGGGAGATCCCCGAGATAACCCGCCGACCAGCGCCATCATCCGGCATGATTCCCAAGTGCGAAAATCCGGGTTCCGATCCCACCAGGAATCGAACCCGGATCGTCTTGGTGGAAGGTGTGGTCTGACCATTACACCACCGCGGGCACTTCTGAATAATTGAACTGAGCAAATGCAATTTTCAAATCAATAGTCCTCACCGTGCCAGCTCTGCTTGCGATGCCTAATGCATGGATTTTTCTGTATACTTCTGGCCTTGTTTAGAGCACCGTTTCGAATTTACAAACACCATTTGAACATGCAGTAAGCCAACATAACGGGACAATTTTTAAATGCCAACACGAATGATTACACCTCTGCACTAAAATAGCCGCAGTTCCTTTCATTTTTTCTATTAGTGTATTCCAACAAATTTTAAGAGTCACATTGGTGTGAGTATGGTAACGTTAAACTCGTACGTTAAATTCTTTTTCAAAACTACAAAAAAAAAATTAAATACAACAATAATGTTTGTAATAATTTCATTTTCTTAGTTTTGTTAGTAATATGTTTAGAAGTTATATATTATTGGTGATACAGCAGAACATATTTTGTTGCAGTATTCTTTTTTTGAGACTATATTCTACAAGCATAAAACTATGTTTTTAAGAACTCACCCGGTTTTAGCGAAATTGGTCCACATCGTTGTCATCCGCTGAATCGTTAACATCTCAGTGGAATTCTTTTCAATGGTGTCATTTATGAAAGAAAAGATGTAGCCCAGCTCGTCGGCATGGCCTGCTCCTGAAAAAAGTTTTACATAAAACATTATATTTGCTATCATTATTATTAGTGTAGCTTATTCGTTATTTTAGTTAAATTTATTAATTTTTATTTTATTACTTATGGCATGCCTTTATTTCTGTGGAGAAAATTATGAATGTATAGCTACAAATGATAACAGAGTAGGACATTTTCATGTATTTTTCTAGAATATCACTAAAAATCTGCTCGTAGCAATCCATTATCTAGCGACTTGAGCCTTCACCTCAACACGACACTGCACCTGGTCAACACTAATATGCATTCGCCGGTAATGTGCAACTCTCCACTGGCTGTCCAAGAGATGGGAGTTAATATAGTAATGTAAGATGTGGCACTGTGGTAAACGGAAATGGACTAAACCAGATATGAGAGTCTTTTATGGCGCCTGATATCGCCCCTTTTCATTCAAAATTGGTAACAGAGTCACAAAAGATTTCCATCACTTCTTCGAAAGTTTCTTGCAATGCAAATACACGAAGAAACAAATAGTTTTGTACATACGCCTTTGCAGCACTATGCTGGCTGAGAAAACCAAGCCAAACTCGGCATGTTTCTTTTACCATTTTTTCCTTGTCTTGTTGGTTTTATCAGGCGACAGAATGCTGCGATTGCGTATTGTTTAATCAAGAATTTCACCTGTCAGAAATTAAGACGTTTTCATGAGCCCTCAGCAGTCTTAAGACTCCTGGCCAGTTCGTCTCGGTTATAAGGCGTGAAAATAACTGTTGTGAGTTGACTGGGAAGCTATGATACACAGCAATAAACCACGCGAGTTCGCCAAACATCTGCCATGATAGCCCAGTTATACATAGTTTATCCTTCTGGCAGTGGAATAGGTACTGTCAGGAGACATGGTCAAGGCATAGACTCGTTATTGGAAAGGGAGGAGGGAGACACAGGAAGGTATATGCCCCTTCAACTTCAAAATAATTAAAAATAATTTCATCTTTAAAACTAACATTTTGCACAACTCTTTGGTACAGACAATTGTGGACTAACGACCCTATTATATTTACTGCGAAAGAGAAAGCCCATATAAGTTACTCATACTTTGTTTGTAGTTTTATAAAAAGTGATTTAAATAACGTGCCCCTCAGCCATATCTTCTCCCCCCCCCCCAAAAAAAAAATATTTTGATTTACATCACGTCTACGGTGGTCACCTTTGGAAAGTTTGCAGCAGATCTGCTGTGGAACTCGAGTGGGTGGGCGGGCACACGAGCTCATAAAACACTATCTGGCCCAGGGTTGTAGAGGAGTGCCACTGGAGAGTAGTCTATTCCACCACGCACTCGCCAACGTCCCCAGACGAGGTTCCTTACAGTCACCTTGAGCATCTTGTTTTCAACCATGATGTACCTCTCGACCGGTCACTTGGCTCATTCATGACTCGTGCTGGACAGCGGGAGCAGAAGTCCTGAGATGGGTGGCTAGGGATATCAAAAGGAGAAAGGAATCGAGAAGTGATTTAGGACGCCTGCCAGAGTACGATTGTTGGATCGTGTCGTCAGCCTGACGACGCTGCGGATACACATTTCCACAGCTTGATATTTATGTGAGGAGGTTCATACCTCGCACACCAACAGGCTCGCGTCATCTTAAAAGTATTCGTTGCCAAAACCATCGGTCAGTCTCCTAGAAGCACATTCTTCGGCGGGTTCAAGCCTGATTCCCTCTCGTGAAGCGTTGGAGAAGGATGCTTGTTGACGTTGTGTAATCCAAATGTTAACTCATATTTCTGGTGATTGTGTCCATGTATCGCATAATTACTACATCATGTACTCCGCTAGAAACCTTGTTTTTTCCAACATAAGTAATGAGGAGTGAAATAAGCTTATTAGAATACGACGTGTGTGATTGCGAACATGTAAAACTTAAGGATAGTCGTACCTCTAAAAGGATAGCCATAGCTCTCCGACAGACTGAAGCGCCCCACGTAACTGAACTGGTACAGGTAAACAGGACTAGAACTGACGCGTAAACGAAACTTGACAGATCTCAGCGCGCTGCTTACGAAGTATGCATCAGATAACGCCTGAAAAAAAAAACAAGGTTGTTAATTCACTGTTAATGTCTACATAACCTTATACAGTTGACTGGGAAACATTTTGGCCAACATTTGAAACGTATAAAGGAAACCAAAATCAGTATTTTTTGCCATAGAATGTCGGTCAGAATGGTTGACGGTACGGCCTTTGTATATTCGTGTAACGTTACCCCACAAACAACCGTTGGCCGGCTCGGCCGTTTTCAGTTGCAGACTTGCATTCTTTTAACGATCTAGTCAGACTACTCCCGATACTGATGTTTCGTGCCGATACCTACGATCAAACGCTGCGTTTTCGGATGCACATCCTATTCTAATAAATGTTTATTTAGGTTCTTTACATTATAGATAGATTTTGAAACTTCTGACTGCCAGTGTCTAAAAATGTAAAGCATATTATTGCTTTTAAGCTGAATATTACACTCAACAAAGAAAAATCAATTAGGTCTGGAATGAAAAGATAAAATATAAATAAAAGAGATAGTAGAACTTGATTAAATACTTTTTGCAATCAGTCATCACCTCTATTCACCAGAAAAGGGAGTTAAACCAACCAGAAAGATAGTAAGTTTGTGCTTAAATTTTACATGAGTAGCCTATACATTGGTGGTTGTATTATTTTGATCCAAAAATTTTCGGTGACATTAATATTTCTTTTTTAGTTATGGTTACATCGTCAAGATTCATGAAACAATTTAAAATAAAATGTATGTAGTAAACGTAAAAAAAAAAAAAAAACAATTAATTCGGGAATGTTTGTGCATGCGTGCATATTATACTACCTATTTTAAAGCTGTTGGTTAGTTTCTAATCAGTTGAATGAAATACATGATTCCAGATAATGGATTATGCAGTTCTTTACATTAACTAAAGACAATAACAAACATTCAATAATTATTTAGGGGCGAATGTATTCACAGTGCAATAAAGTTCACTAAAATTAAAAACTTAAATTTAGACTCTTTTCGAAATAATTAAAAAACTGGGAGAAAAGTAATTTTAATTTTACATGAGAAATTTATGATTGTCGCTAAACGCTGTTTTCTAAAGCACCAAAGCGGAGTAATATGAGGAATAGAAAGTTTCAAAATATTGATTATAGTACATACATACACTGTTTCAAATTTTAAAGAAATGTAGGCAAACCTAATTAAGCTAGAAATTTTATAGCCTGATCCTTAAGATTTAAATAAAATTCAAGGGCTCGAGACGGAAATAGGGATGTAGTTAATATTTTAGCTTTATTATTTCCTGGTATTGTAAAAATTTGAGCGGCTTAGCCAGAATAGAATTAGTAGGAGTTAACTGACATGGTAATTTTATGCTTCAATAGTTTCTCTTTTTTGAACTGCAAGCGAAGATAAAGCTTTGAATAACCATACTAGCCTTTACAAACTTTTATGACTCTTCCTGCTTTAACTGAAGAGAATTCTTGTAGGTCGTACTTAGCGTAACTAGTAACTTGTTGACATCTAGTATAGCGGTAAGCTCAGAACCATTACTTACATTGACCAAACCTTCAATATTTTTGACAGTGGGAGTGTCGTTGCCGAAGTACATGTTCTTGATCTCAGAAGCCAGATGTAAAGACTGCGGAGAACCTAGAGCCAGTCCCAACTCAGGAGGCACGAACTGCTCCATGTTGTTTGCTACCTCCGTCCACAGGCTGTCGTTGTGCAAGTAATCTGCAACAATGGTCTTCACAGGTAACTGCATGCATGCATCTATGTTATAAGTATAGTGTATTCAAGACAAAATAAACATTTTAAGGCCCAACCAATTGACATTGAGTTGGCTCCCTAGACAGTTTGCGTTTGAGTGTATGAGGCACTAAATCAATGGAGCACTAAGGGTGGCGCTGAACGGCGCGTGCAGTGAGAGTTAGCCTTTCTTTCGGGCACAAGCGAGAATTCGAACAACTGTAAGTTTATGCCACATTCACATTTTGTGCTTGACTTATTTGACTCTTCCAGGAGGACGTTGGAGCCATAACTATAGATGATGGTTTATCACGGGAAAACTTGACTGTTTGCTGGGTTTCAACGTACGTTCAGCTTACCAGAAGATTACTGGCTGTAGCTTGTACGTGAAAATGTTGCCCTTTTTGACTGATCCAATAAGAATTCAACTATTGTAATATTTGATGCCTGTTATTGGTCAAACGTTGTGTCAGACGTACATCACCCAATCATGGGTTGCAATTTACTACAGTGTTTTCAAGGTATGGCGGCACAAAAAATTTACGCGACATACCATCATCTCTATCCTCAACAAAGAAGCAACTAAATGAAGGCCCAATCAAGCAGTATCACGATGTCAATGAGAAGCCAACTAGCAGCTGTTGTCTACTTGAGTAGGTACACAGATATTCTTAGAGGCTAGTCTACTTGTCAGTGAACGGGAACACGTGGATTTTACCGCCTTTCTACCTCTATACACGCAAGATACTTGACTGACGTGCAGTACTTCAATATTATTCTTTTTCGATTTGGACAATAAGGAGACATGATATTTGTGAGAAGTACAATTTAAAGTCCAACTCACTTTTCTTTCTTTTGTTATTTCCGAGCTCGGTTAGTATTTTTCCACACGCGACAGTCTGAAAATTCCGCCTTTTGAACTTGTAAGGGCCCAAAAATGTATGATCGACGATCGCGCTAATATTTGAACTTATAACGGGGATAGTTTGAAGTGTGTGATATTTTTGTAGATATACAAATTGCAAGTTAGGAAATTCTGCTAAAAAGGAGTAATCACTACTCGCTGCAACACATTTCACGCACCAATAAGGAAACCTCACAAAGAACAACGGTATGTGTAACTTGTTTTACTATAGCTACGCGGCAATGGCTACATGAAAATAGAAACTGAGCGAACGTAAACACTCAGCAGAATCATAACAAGTGGTCTCTTTATCGTGAACATTATGTAAACATATATACTCATTTAAACTATACAAACCAATAATTTAGGTGGTCACAAATTACTGTACCTATCTGGAACATTTTAGCCTCAGCCGACGTGAATCCAGTGATGACAGGCACATGTTGGTATTTCCCAGACTTCATGATGTTCAGGGGAGAATCTGGTAGGAACACGTTGTCGCCACTCTCCTTTGTGGACGGGAATGGTAAGTTATTGTGCCTGATGTCGTCCTGTGTACATAACTTTTCATTAGCTCTCTGAGAGCAATACAACTAGACGATATCAAAAATACTATTTCTTTCCAAAGTACCTATTTATCATTTGAACAAGACTTACGGCACAAAAGAAATTTCAAAATCTAGGAATGGTGATATAACCCTGGATAAAGAAAAAATGTAGAGCACTGGTGAAGTGAAAGTCTTGCCAATGAACCAAACACAAAAAAAAAAAAAAAATGGCGTAAGCATGCCGAGCCATAGGTATTTAGTTCGAGTCTCTTTGGATTTCCTGTGCTTTCAATAATTTTGGCGGATGCTTTTATTGAGATTATGACATAATTGAAAAAAAAAAAATAAAGAAAGAAAATTTACGGTAAAATTATGTTTTTTTGTACATCTAGGTAAAAAAAATTCTCGTGACATTTTCAGTAAGTGGAAATCTCTTATTCAAGCTGTGAGTATATTTGGCTGAGCCAGTCTGTAGGATTCTACTCATTCTCGGTGGCGCAGTTTCAACAACTTGAATCTGTAGTAAATAATCCAGTTTAGAGTGTAAAAATGTTATGTTCCAGGAAGACCTGGTCACCTTTATTTATTCAACTTATCGTATGTTCGGTTTCTTGAAGCGCTTAATTTTAATTTATTATCCTGAAATACACCCCTTGTAATTTTCTGACGGAAAATGGCCGCTACTGTATTTACTACCTCTTATAATTTGCTTACATGAGACACACTCAAGGAGTTGGCTAGGTTATACTAGATATCATTAAAAAGTTATTGTCAGTCTTTGTTGAAATTTTAGTCGAAAACAGCTTTATTCTTTGCCGAAGCTATATTATTTGCATAAAAAAGTGGCAAACATTTTTTATTAGACGTCTCTCAAATTTGATACTTTATTATCCGTTCTCCTCTCACATCCTCTATAAGGAAGAAATGATGATTATCAAATTACATCAGCTATTAACTCTCAGTGTCCCTGAACAAATTTTCGGAAATGCTTTACGCATAAATCAGTGGCGTATTTATAATGCTTAACAACAAAAATTGTCGTTAACTTTCAGTGAAAGACATATGGCTAAAAAGGTTACAAAAAAGGTCACAGTGTTTGCGCAACTTCATTAAGTGTGCTTCCAATAGCATGTACTGTACCGAGTGTATCATGCAAAATTTATGTAAATAAATGTTCCATTATGTAATATATGTATCAGAGATATGTAGACTTATTATATCAATTTAATATAACTTACCTCATTTGTCACTGCTCTTCTTTGAAAATTAATAAGATCATGTGCTGGGGCCGCTTTTAAAAATGCAATTAAGTCTTCTTCGTTGTCAGATGTGAATCCAAGAAGCTCACCCAAGCGAAATGCTCTTTGTTTAGCCAAACTGGGCTCGACGTAAGCCCATCTGGCTACTGCGCTGCCACTTTGTGTTATGGCTCGTTGGAAAAGACCTAATTTGCATGAAATGGAACATAATAATTATGACTCACTTTATAATACGCTCCCATTACTATACTATTTGAGAGACTAAATTAATTTTTCTATTTACACCTGGGAAATTAAAACTGTGATTTACAAAACAACGGAAAAAGCCATCGAATTGTGCGAATTATGTCATCTTTGGAGTTAGATACCCAATATTTTGGTGAAAGGATTTTGCCAACTTGTTTCAATGTGTTACATGCACATGCTTCATGGTTATTGGCGGTGTGTCTTGGCAAAAAGGGTCTTTAATTTTTGGATACAAAATGAAAATAAAGTTATTGTGACACCACACGTCTGTGATCTAGACTTGCGAGAGTTGAAACACACAATCACTGGCCATGGGGCAGAGCTGCAGATGTGCACGTAAGACACTACAGCAAGTAGGAACCCGAACAATAATCTTTCCCACAGAAATCTGGGGTTCATAGCGTTAATTATTTGATTTTGACATTACAGTTTGTGTATCGTTTGTTGTGGCATCTAACTGCTTTCAAAGAAGTTTCCGTGTGGGTATTGCGAATGTGTCTTATTGGGAAATACATTTGTTTTGACTACCAGGCAGGAATCAGCACAAAGATTAAAAAATAAGTACATTGCAAATAGAATAAAAACAATGAAAATATTTCGGTACGTCATAGTCAAGTGATGAGAATAACAAGACTATGTGAAACTACTTAGTTGGAAGATGCCATTTAAGATCTACTGTAAGTGAAACTGTGTGGTAGTTCTGTTAGTCAGTACAACAATGTAGTAAAATAATAATCGTTATTTAAATAATTAACCAATGTAAATAATACGAACTATACAGAACAAGCAAAATAAATAAATCTAATAAGTTTCAGATTTTGAATGTGGCAAAACTTCTAAACTTAATCAGAATTGACTGTCTGCGCTTGAACGGTTTTGTTCACGGCCTCATTCGCCAAATACTATTTACTTAATAACACCGGTATTTTTATTAATTTAAATGACTGTCCAAACCCACCCTGAGGAGCATAAGCACACAGTTAATCATACCCTTATTTATTAAATAGATATAGCCTACATGTCGTAAATAAGAAGTAATATATTGACTACCTAGAATTATAATTCAAATCAGGCAAAAATTTAAATTACAGAAAAAAATCTCTATCGAAACTGTCACAAAAACGAAGTACACGCATATATTCGCACGAAAGTGTATGAGCATGTATGTCTGAGCTTATCATAAAGAGGTTGTACTTACTAATATAATATAAAATGTGTAGCTTTTTCACTGAATTACCTAAGCACGTGTATGTTATAGCCCGAAGTTATGACTATTGAGCCGAAATTATCGCATTAACTTGACTACGGCTTTTTCAGTTCTGTTTTCGGTAATAGTTATTACATACGGAACATTTTCTCTTCCTGTGAGACATAGGTTCAGTACTCGCATTTTGGAACTGAATATAATTCTTCTCGCATAAAGACGAAGGTTCTTGACTCGAATATAATGACCGGTACCGAGCAAGTGCGATCCATTGTTGTGACAATATATAGACAATTTATGATCACGTGAGCACTTTTGATAACTTTCTTGTCAATAATAATGAGCAGAAATCTTATGTACTGGAACCTGAGACATAAGTTTGTGGGTACTCAATGTTTATATCTTACATGTACGGACCTGCACATTTCACGTTATTATTTGACAACAGACTGTGCTGTGTGCTCATCTGAGGTCTGCTGTTGGCCGGCAGTTAGTGTGGTACGCCTGAAGAACTTCTTAAACCAGTTATATGAGGTCAGCTGTAAAATACTCTCGTCCCTGGAATTAATGTAGGAAGACCCGGATGCTATATCGTCACGGAGTGTGTTCGGGTTTTACATGCCAGTGGAATCTAACCTGTCGCCAAATAATAACTAACACGAAATTTGCATGTCTCTACTTACACGTAGGAACGAATTCAATGACCCGCATGCTCGAATTCATTGTCCTGTGCATAGGGCCCACGATTTTTCGCGAAAAGAATTCAGCAACAGTTGGTTTCAATGCCTTATGTGCACATATTGTTACGGTGTCGCAATCCCGCAGCGTCGGTGGCGTCACGGAAAAGCGGTAAGTGGGTGCTGGGTAATCAACAAGTCACCAAAAAGTGGCGGACTGAGGCAACAGTGGTATCCCAGGAATCCGATGACTTGAAGAGTTAAGTGGGTCTTAACACTTAACCAAAACCTTGCAAACTCATGGATTCAGCAGGGATTGCTCCACCTCTAGGCATAGCTCGGAGCCAATCAGAAGGGAGGATTTTGACGGCATGGTGGGGGTGCGCAGAATGGTATAGACATCGAGCTAGCTACCGGGGGGTTGGAGTTGGAGAAGAGAGTCGACGAGATAGTCTTCTGCTCGGGGGACGACCGCACCTAGGGACTCTGGGTGCGACCTCTGGCTAGAGAACTAGCTCCAACGGGACACGAGCGGTGAGTTCCTGTTGGTTTAGGGAAGGAGAGCGATCCCTTACCTATCTCCTGCCTCGCCTTACCCTTACCCTTCCAATCGATTCTATTTATGTATTGCTGTTATCCCTTGTTCTCTGTTCTAATAAACTCTTGTTACCTTTCTTCTCTGGCTTATTTATCTTCACCTTTCCCGGATAAACTTTGTAACAATATGAAGCTCTGCTTCATGGTTACTGGCAGAATGTATTATTGCACAGACGAGGCCCATTAGTCTGTGCCAACAGGAACAAGGTTACTGCGACACCACACGTCTGTGATTTGCGGGTAGAACCATAGACGCTGAGAGTTAAGATCAGCCAATCACTGACAATGAAGCAGGACTGCATACGTGCACATACGGCATTGAAACAAACTGCTGCAGAATTCTTTACGCTAAAAATCGTGGGCTCTATCTATGCATACCTAAGCCTCGTCTATTCGTGCATCGTCTGCTGTTCCACAGAGTAGTAGTTACTGGACTAATTGTCGGGCTTTAGTATGTTTAAAATAGTTTATTATAAAATGTAGGTAGTTGAATTCGCGAAATTTACTTGTCCCTACTTAGTTATATGTCATTCTAGGTATCGTGAGCACTTTGTACGTCTAGGTTATTTTTTCCTTCCAGCAGTTAGAGTATTTCCACAATTTGTTAACAGTAGCATATCGTAGTCAGTAAATACATAATATAACGATTTCACTGTGCTAAAAACTCTGAGGTCACAATTGAACAGTATTCGATTAATATCCTTGAAAGACGGAATTCTCCAAAATGTATAGGCCGCTACTGTTTACCGTGAAAAATCCTACCAGCCAGGTACAGTCTAACCCACTCACCTTTGGTGGCCGGTGAAACGACCTGTAGATCGACGAGGGCACCACCTGCGCTCTCGCCGAATATGGTCACCTGGTCTTTGTCGCCTCCAAATTGAGCTATGTTAGCCTGAACCCACTTGAGTGCGGTCATCTGATCCTTCAGACCGTTGTTCTGAGACACCAAGGAGTTGTTCAGGCCGAAAAATCCTGTAAAAATTACATTACAGAAGATCTAGAATGTATTTGAAGCAGGTCTACCAGTTTTAGCTAAGTGAGGTGCAAGTGACATCACTGAAGTCACGCGTAAAGAATTTGAAGAAAAATAGTAAAACCAAATGTTTTCATAATTATAATGAGATTAATAATAATATGAATTAAACAATTTTACATTTATCCAAGTTATTGTTTCATCTACTGCCATCTAATTAAGTTGCATATAAAGCAATTTTTATAATATATTAGTTCACTTGGGCACTCTAACTTAAACTGTTTGAATTATTAATTACTGGAATATATTTTAATGGAAGTTTTGTAACAAAGATATAAAAACACTAATTGTTTGTGCTAATGTAAAATAAATGTTACAGGTTGTTACAAACCAAGTTCGATACTGAACTCTAGGGTAATATTATTGAACGGATAGTACTGTTAGATTTGAGTGATAAATTCCCGTCAGAGTACAACTCATAATGTTTGGAGTGTTCACAAATAAAGTCAAAGGTAGTGTTTGTTTAAGTATGGGTGGAAAATAAGAGTGCTGCTAAAGATATATGATAAACGGTGCATGAAAACAATAAATAACAGGACAATAAGATAACGAAAGGATTGACTTACAAAGATGTTTGCATGTTTTTAGGCATTATTATTTTCTGATAGATATAATATTATGAGAAAGTACATACTTTAAAAAACTCATTGGAATATACTACACAAAACATGACAGCAAATGCTGATTAAAATAAGTAGGTTAACACTTATTTTTTTTACCAAACGGAAGCAATATTAACATATATGATTTGTTTTGCCCAAAAAGATAAGTTCCGGTACTTGATGTATGACAGTTAAAGTATTCATTCAGAAAAAAAAAACGTTAATCTTTGTAAATTTTTCAGGAACGCTTTTATGTAAAATTTCTTCGTAGTGCAATGTAGCTCAATATTAGAGTCACGATTCTATGGCGAAAAGATTTGTGCAACACTTGGTTTCAATGCGTTATGTGCACATCTGCAGCTCTGCTACATCGTCTGTGATTGGATGATTTTACTGTCAGTTGCTTTGGCAAACTACAGACGCTCGGAGTCATAATAATCTTACTTTGACTGGTGCAGTGAAATGACTGCCAATAACAATGAAGTAGAGCTGCCGATGTGCATGTGAAACGTTGAAACAAAGTAAGGCAAAAATCTTTTCACGCGACAAAATCGTGGCCCTACTAATATTAGTTAATTTTTCTACAAATAAACCAGTGATCATGAGCAAGACCCATATAAACACAAGCAAACATTAGTTTTCTAGAGGGCGACAACAGCTGCAATCATGATTCTGACCAAGAAAGACAAGGGAAGTTCAGGAAAGAGGAAGAGCCAGTGAAGTTTGGTGTAAAGAATTCTCAATGCCTTACGTAGACATCTGTAGCTATGATTCATGGTTACTGGCAGCATTTATTAGTGCAGAGACCTCGCCCATATGACTGTGTCAATCAGTACTGTAGGCCTACAAGGTAACAGCGACACCACACGTCTGTGATTCGCGGGTAGAACCTAAAGACGCTGATAGTTAAAACATCGAGCCAATGGCCATTAAGAACAGCTGCATATGTGCAAATAACGCATTGAAACAAACTGTTCCAAAATTATTTTTACCTAGATTCACTGCTCCAGAAATGGGGTCTGTAGGGACAGGAAAGTTTCTCGAATTCAATGACCTACATGTTAGAATCAACTATCCTATGCATACTCAAGCCCCGACCATTTGTCCACTAACTGCTAGTCAATGGAACAGCAGACAATGAGAAAACAGACGGGGATTAAGTATGCATAGGGCAATGGAACCTAACACGCGGGTCATTGAATACGCGAAATTTTCGTGTCCCTAGATATGACTAACTGAAAACCACGGGTGGTAGTAAAGTTCACCTGGACTAGCTTTGGGCATCGCTACGAACACCTTTTAGTGCACTATTCAGACGTTAGAGAAATGGTGAACTGCTATAAAAATATATTTTAATCGATTCACATCGACAGAGACCCGGAAATTTCGCGGCATCAACGACCAGTCGGCTGGACTTCACAGTCCTATGTACGGTCTATCCTCAGCTATTTATAAATTTGCTGCTGTTCTGCTGTAGACAGTGGCCAATTGTACATCTTGCTACGGTTTAGCAGGAAGGCGATCAGGGGTTGTTGGCTAATCAACAACCCACCACCACGAGGCGGAATGCAGCAACAAAAATTAGACCAGGAACCCGATGACTTTAAGTACTTCAGTGGGTCTTAGTACCTTACCCAACAGCCTTGCAAAACTCCTGGATTCAGCAGGGATTGCTCCGCTTCTGGGCATAGCGGGGACCCAATCAGAGGGGAAGATTCTGACGGCCCTGGTGGGGGTGTGAAGAATGGTAAGGTCGAGCTAGGGTCTGAGGGAGAGTCTTATCTTCGCCTCCGGCTACGACTGCACCTTCCCGACTCAGTCTAGTCCTGCCGTTTGCCTACAAACAGTGGCAGCTCGTGGGTTGTTGCCAGGGAGGGCCACAGGTAGTCAGCAATGTTCATTTATTCTTGAAGAACGCGTCGTATACCAATAATCATGAAATATTTATACCTTTGTGACCAGTCAGTTAAAAGTGGTGCATGAAGACAAGCGTGTCAGTAGCGGTAGCGTGGTCAACGAGAATTATCGTACGCCAATGCCAAAAGTTTGTTATACTCTGTTCAGAAAATTTTGACCGCTTCTTATGGGTAATCACTATGTTTCCAATGCGTAATGTGACAATGCAAAACAAAAAATTTACAGTTCATATGGGTGGGTGGATATCTCGGGTTCGGTTTAGAACTAAAAATGTCGACTGACAGCACTTAAAACACTTAAAAAGTAAGTGCCCCCAGAACTGTTAAATTTTACTAAAGTTATGTGAAACATATTATATTCTTCTACACACGCTTGATACTTATTAAAGTTATAGTCTTATCACGTAAAATAAGTCACAATATTAAGGACGTTGGACCCGTAAAAATTCAAAATTTTATGTTTGCGCCAAACAGTGTTCAACTTTTACACATAAGATAACATGTCATTTCCTCGAATAAAAAAATTAGGGCCCATAGTTTTAGCATAATCATCTATCAAAGTCACAGAATGGCAGTTGCGGTGTAGCCAAAATAATAAAAAATAATTTACTTGCAAGAACAAGATAATTCATATCGATACTTAATGATGTGAACTACTTCAAGACACTTTGTAAACACAAAGCGATATATTTTTGTATTTAAAAAAAAATGGATGAAAATTAGTACATTTTTGCATAACTTTGACTTTCGACTACTACAGAAATATTGACAACTAACTTTTCTCAAACATGTCATGAAATGCATTGATAGACTGCCTTTCGGTTCTCGTAATTTAGAATTCATTAGTTAATTACTTTTTTTTTTTGGCTGCACCGTAATGGCCATTTCGTGACTGTGATGCGTGATTTTGCAAAAACTATTGGGCCTTATTATTATTATTTTTTTTTTTTGGGAAATGACGTGTTATCTGATGTGCAAAAGTTGAATGGTATTTGGCACAAATATAAAAAAAAAAAAAATTTTACGGGTCCAACGCCCTTAAATTAACTGTCTTTCGGAGATTATTTTGGCACCAAATCTTCATAGCCGGCTAAGGAAATATATTTTAACTTGCCGTGCGTTGTCAGAAGCCACAATCACGCATAGCTATCTGCCACTGCGATAGGGCTTGATTCCCGAGGGAAAGAGAAGCAGGTCCCGATTTTGCAGGGGGTGCCAGTGGATTTTCTCGAAGATCTCCCACTTCTCCCGCCCGTGCATTCCATCGCTGCTACGACCATGTTTTCATGTTTACATCCCAGCTGAGAGCAGGCCTATAATTCAAGTATACAAATAAGCTCCAACTTCAACTCGACCTTCCCTGAAGTGGCGCTGCCCGAGATTGAAAACACTTTACGTATTTGCATTTTGCATTATGTAATTCGTAAATATATTCTAGAAGTTGTATAATGGTTCGAGAGATGATGGCATATCGCGAGAATTTTTGTGCCAACACTGTGAAAACACTATAGTTTATCGTGACATGAATGATGGGGTGATAATACGTCTGACACAATTTAGCTGTCTGCAGATCAATAATAGGCATCAGATATTACAAGAGCGGGATACTTATTGGCTAAGTCAAATAGCGTAGCAGCTCCGTGTACAAGCGAAAGCCTGTATTTTTTCATAAACTGAACATGCGTTGAAACCCAGCAAACAGTCAAGTTTTCCCGCAATAAACCATCATGTCTAACAATGGTGAAGTATAAAATGTTTCCGGGAAACTGCTACTTGGCAATGATCATACACTACTTTGAGTTTATGTTGTAATGTTTGGATTACAGTGAAGCAGGTACTCACTTCAACCAATAGCGAACAAGTGTCAAGGAACGATTTGTCCATATATTAAGGCTACTTTGGTCTCCGCTATTTTCTCGCAAGTCACACATATGTGGTGTCGCATCACTAGAGCCTCGAGTTTGTCGCGTGCTGTTTCAGTGCCGTATGTGCACATCAGCAGCTCATGTTTTACGGTTAATGGAGTCGTGTACTTGTCTAGGCACGTCTCCATTTGACTGCATCACCAATAAGAATAAGGTTAATGTGACACCACAAGCCTGCGATTCGCCAGTAGAACCCTAAGACAAGTGAGAGTTGAAAATATACAATCACTGATAATGACCCAGCGTTGGTATTAAAACGAAATGGAGTAAAATATTTTAGCCAAAAACTCGTGGATCTATGCTTTTACCTTATTCTGAAAGGCCCAGTAAAATGAGAGGCATAACTGCATAAATACACGTCAATCACCACGAAGCAGGACTGCAGACGTACTGCATTATTTACTGAAACTATCTCGAAAAAAATCTTTTCGCAAAAATCAAAGGTACCTAGGTATAGCAGTTTTACACTCGCATATCAAAAAATACCCACCTATCACTCCAAGTCGATAATTCAAGGTCACAAGAAGAACGCCTTTATGTACCAGGTAGTCAGGTGGGGCCATGTCATCATTTCCAGATCCATCCAAAAACCCGCCTCCATGAATCCATACCATTACCGGTAGAAGGTTTCTTCTAGACGAACTGGGAAGCTGTAACAAGCAAGCATCTTGGTGTAGTTACAATCATCAGATCTAAGGAGAACTGTTCCTGTTGTCTCCCGAGACGCAAGTCTGGCTGACAACAAGAAAGCATACATACTCTCATCACACAGGAGAATCACTCTGTATATTCCAACACATTTCAAACATCGATTGGCACTATGTGTAGGTCGAAAAGCTAGATATGGAAGCACAAACTGATCCACCACGGAAAACCTATGTTCACAGTTTTCCAATTGTACTGTAGAGAGAGAGAGAGGAAATCACTTAAAATGTGTATAGCTTATTCCGTTCCTTTAACAATACCGTTCAAATTAACGCTTGTCAGACTACGAAATACCGAGTAAAATGTTGTAGCAAAATACTGGACTCGCATTATAGACGACTCAGGTTCGATACATGATTCGGTCGTCATGATTTAAGTTTTCCATGAATTTCTGAAGTTACTTCAGGCGAATGTAAATATGGTTATTTATTACAGATCACGGTTGTTTACCATCCCACTCTTGGTTCTATTGGCTGATGGATCTCTAATTACGTAGCTGAGAAGAAATTTTTAAATACTACTGCAAACCTAGATTAGTATACTGTAGCATAGCATGAAACTATTTTTAATGTCAACACTGATTCTTGTTCAGCTAATTTTAAACAACCGTAGAGCACTACATGCAAGTGTTACAAGTGTCCAGTTATTCTTTTTGACTTGCTGGATGTTGTAGAAGTACAGTTCTGTGGTTATGAGAACGCTGTAAACTATTGACAAACTATTTAAAGACTTTTGCCGATTTAGCAAACTGCTTATGGGTCACTGTTAACCGTTATCTGTAGACATAGGCGTAGCGTGACTCTAAATTTGGAAGGAGGGCACATTACGTAGTATTTTTAGTAAAACCACAAATAAATAGTGTAAATTTTCAACAACGGTGATAATTTATTACGAATATTGCCTAGACATTTAATTAATCTTCTGATAAAAATAACATAAAAATTCATTACTGTACGAGCATTATCATTTCATTATTTTAAAACTATTTTGAAGTTGGGGGCACGTGCTCCCTCCCCCCTCCGGCTACGCCTATGTCTGTACAACGTTAGCTGATGATAGGTACTTGTAGCTGACATACAAGTAAACGTAAATACACCACGTGTTCGGGTATGATCATGTTGTGTATGAGAGAGGGTCGGGGTGAAGGTTGGACTAGCTTATTGACTACCGAGACATACCTGTTGCCCGTCTAGTCAGAAGAATGGGTGAGTTGAGGTGAGATAATTGTGGAGTAGTGACAGAATGAGAAAGGCGGGGAAATAGGAGTTCCCGGAGAAAACCCGCCGACCTGTGGCAACGTCCGCCACGTTTCTAAAATGTGAAAAACCCGGGACCGAACTCTCCAGGGATCGAACCAGAATAGTCTAGGTGGGAGACAACAGATCTGACCCCTCAACCACTGCGACCCCCTTAATTGACATACAAGTCACTTTCGTAAATCTTCTACATTTAATTGAATAATTTGAACGTCAATATACTTATTTCATCTTTTCATTTCACGTCGCATTATTTCGCCTCATGTTATACTAACAATGCCATGAGCCCAGTGACTCTTAAGTCATGATTAAGTGTCACTGTGAAATTCCAAGGACCACACACACACACACACATATATATATATATATATATATATATATATATATATATATATATATATATATATATATATATATATATATATATATATATATACGACGGTAAGTTCAAAGAAGTCTTAATTGAAGTATTTCACACATTCTAAAACATTAAAACATTGAATTACTTCATGTTGATAGCTGCCGCCCCTTTGTCAATATAAGTCCACTTATTGGAGTGTTTGTATCGTAAGTGTTCAGTACAGCAACTGATTTTTGGTGGAAAAAAAATTGCGCCAACATTTTTCAGTGTCTATCGTGCACGTGCTTCATGGTTATTGGTAGCAGGTCTTCGTGCAGATGTGTCGCTCATACCAATGAGAATAACATTACTACGACACCCACGCGTCTGTAGTTAGTGGATATCCACTCTAACCCCCCCCCCCACCCCACCCAAAAAAAATTAGTTAAAAAATCGTGGTAGACAGCAGTTTTCATCACTTCGTTTCAGTTTTATTTTCTACCAGATTTATTTTTATTATTTAAAACATAAACTGTGACTACGTTTTTCTCTTACGAAATATTTCATCTATCATACTTTTTACATAACGGCTCGTCAAAGTAAAAATTTAGCATGTCATGGTTTTAGGGAAGACTCTAAAAGTTTAGAAATTATTTTTTGTAAATACACGACTATCTTATTTGGTGTTTTTATATAGAAGACCTTGTAGCCCTTAACATCATTGTTCACTGTGATTGTTTTTACAGTTTGACATATAATGTCGTTGAAATTGTAACATGCAAATGTTGTGTTTGACCAGCCATTACGCAAAAACTGTGATAGATAAAATAATTCCATAAGAGCAAAGTTTAGTCACAATTTAAGTCTTAAGGAAAAAATATATATATATATATATCTGGTATAAATAAAAAAAAACATTGTCGCCTACCCGTCGCCTTCTTACTACGTATCACATATACAAGCTTTTCATAACAAGAATTGAACTACGGGCCAACATATGCAAACGGGGTAACGTTCGGCGCGTTTTTTCTCTAGCCTAACTTGAGAAATGTGTCGAGAGGATGCAATTACCATAAACGGTTTATTGGTCGAGATAAGTGAAAGTAAATATGTTTGCGTTTAGTGGCATAGCCATTTCTATTGGAAGGCTACAGTCTTCAATGCTGCAAACCTGCGTGACTCTTATTTTCAAGTCTGCCACTATGAAGACTACGTCCTCAGTATATATATGGTCGTGGTCTTGACTTCACACTGCCTGCACCAACCATCCATTGGTACAGAGCAAATGTAACGCCCCACTTTCATGCCGCCAGCTATTAGAAAGAGTTAACCATATTTAAAACGAAATGTTACCAGCCTACGTCTTACATACGCGGAACTACTAAACTAGTAAACTATAACAGTTTTTAAATTTCATGATCCTTTTAGACGAAGAAGTTCAACCAACTTGAGGAAATAACATCACTTCAGTTTTTCTCGCGAAAGTTCCTCGTCAATGAGATTTCTCTAGTACGTTAGAAATAAATATCGTATGGGGATAGGGCCAGAGGGCAGAGTATCAATCGAAGCACGAATTAATTTTGAAGAGTAAATACCTGCGGCGTGTATACGTTGAGATACAGGCAGTCTTCTGAGCCCTGAACAGCCGAGTCGACGGTCTGTAGACAAACAGAGCGATGGTAGGTTGCATTTCTCACACCACTCCATCCTGGAGCTTGTACAGGAGCCTGCATTGCAACAACACACACAAAAAAAGGAGTTACATTTCGCGGAAATTCAACTCGTTTTTTCGGAAACATACATAACGAACAAAAACTGCGAAAATGCATGTACTGTACTTAAGCTGTGTCTGAAACAACTATTTAGGTTACTAAAACAACCACGTGACCGGGTTAGTGCAGTAAATATTTGGGGATTTGGGGTGTAAAATTTACTGAGGTGAAATAGCACGCTAAATACCCAAATAGCTCCGTAAATTCGTCGGCTGCTGTTTACATACGTTTTACACTCCGCTTTTTAGCTGAGAAACATACACATATCCATTAAAAACAGTAATAATGCAAATTAAAAGCCCGTAGCGTCATGTTGTATGTACCAAATAATTTTTTGTTTAAAAATTAATTTCATATTTTGTACATAAATTAACCCTAACAAAATAAATATTATCGTAGAATTCGTAATTTAGGATGTGAAGGAACAGCTAAATAGTTTATGTACAGTAACGAGTAGACAGTTTATGGCGTAGACAAAGAAGGTTTATTGAACAGTGCAATTTTAAAAAATAAACAACACAACTTCTAAATACGTACACGTATAAAGTTTCCAACCATGGCGCACGTAACGCTGTTTTTAACGTTCAAATCTATCCACTATAAATTCCCAAACCCTAAATATGTAAATGCTTCGTTTCGGACACGACTTTAGGTGCTCTTTGGCTTTAGTGCACAGAAAAATCCAAAACATCACCTTCATAATTTCAACAGGGAATTGACAATAATAGTAGTAGAGCAACATGTTTTCCAAGGAAGACATTTTGTACCATTTTGTTTCAATGTCTTACATGCACATTGCAGCTCTTCGTTCGTTATCATTGAATACAAAGCAACGAGCTATATAGTAAACATAGAGGGGCGGAAACAGCAAGCTCCAAGGCTCTGAGGTGAAGCCCAATTGAACGTGGTATTTTGACTCTAGATAAAATGGCGGACTCTTATTTCCGGTCGAGAGACGAGAGCGATTAGGCTAATTTAAAAATTATTACAGTATAATATATTACAATAATTATTGGCATTTTTTCCTGTGTTTAGCGGGAATATAGTGGAGCTATAAAGTAACGGATTTTATGCTAACATAATGACGGATTTTTAACATAATGTCGGCCACACTGCTGTTTGCCATGTTTTCTGGGGTCAAAACAGCCGTTCAATTGGGTTTCACTTTGGAAGCGTTTCCGCCCCTCTATGTTAACTATATAACTCGTTGATACAGAGGGTTGCTATTGTCAGCCTACCTTTACCCAGACCACGGTCATAGAAGAACAAGCCTGGACACTCGCCTGGAAACTTGACCCCCTTGTTGTTTGGCTGCAGTTCACCAAGTTACCAATAATGCTATACATTTTTGGCGCTGTAATCCGGGCGGTCGAGCTCAAACTCCGCCCACTTCCCTCCCAATAAGATAAACAGTTTATCAAAACGTATTTTTTATCAATTTATGAAATACTTCCTTCACTTAACAATTTTTAATCACGGCTCCGGAAATATTTATTTACTTTATAATGTAAACAATGGAAAAAAGTGGGTGGAGTTAGAGTCCGACCACCCGTATTACAGCGCCAGAAAGTACAACATTGTCGGTAACTTGACGAACTACAGCCGAACAACAAGGGGGTCAAGCAAAATACATTGGTAGACATCCGAGTGTCCAGACCTGTTCTTCTACGACCGTGACCCAGACACAAGCAGTATCTCATTTGACTTTACAGACCAGAATGTGGTTATTGATACTACCATACTTCTGCGGTATGCCAGTATAACCGCAAAACTAGTGAGTTAGATGTCCATGACTATAAAGCAGAGCTACAGATATGCACAAAAGGCATTGCCATCAAATGATACAAACATATTTGCTCCACAAACTCGTGGCTATACATCAGTTTAATAATTTACCTGACAGAGAATTTATTTATTTATTTATTTTTTTTTTAACTTCCAGGTTTTTAAATTTACTTACTACGATGTCTTCAGCATAACATACTTTTTATTTCTTGACAACGTAGTTTACAGAATAATTTAGGGCATTTGGCTGATACACATTTTCAAGTTTTACCTCAATATTTTTTGTTTTCCGCTGAAAAAGTTCTGATTGCATTGTTTTTCAAATAAATTTTAATCACGAATGCATATTTATAAGCACTGTTGTCATTCTGGCACAGCAATAGTCATCCCATGAATGCTACCAAGATAGGCACAAATGTAAACGTTAAGCCAACTATGGATGTTTTTATATCCCCTAACGTATTTAGAATTGTGACAAATACCTTTGTTGCCAGACGTAATTATTTCGTCAACTCGGATACGGTACATTTTATTGAATCAAGAAACTAATTTTCACTGTATTTTTTATTTGGTCAGGAATAGTAATTAATCGTTATCTCAAATATATATTTGTGTCTTCGTATGTCATAAAATATTTGGTTTTCTACTTTTTTCTGAGTGTTTGTGGGTTTAATAGTTGCGGTGTCAAACATCGTCGTTTCGTACACATAAGTCGTTTTATTTATTTTCAGAAGAAGCATTATTTTAATATCAGTGAAGTTCTTAACACAATTATTATTCTAGATGGCTTAATCATTCCGACTGGATTTATTTACTTGGACATACTCCATTGCGAAATAAATGACTGTCAAAAGAAAACTAAAAATAAGACAAGAAAACATAAATAAGCAGAGTATGCTTTAGTCATCAGGATACATACACAACATGAAATTCCAAAACTGGAATCTGGTCAGATAAAGCAAGGAACAAACAGAAAATAAAAGAAATAACCAAAATATAAAAAAATATATAAAAATAGCTAAGTTGACATGCGACTCAACGATGAGACGAGACAGAAACACAAACAGAAATACAGCAAACAACACAACGATGAGACTAAACAAAACACAAAGATGTCGGACACAAACAGAAAAAACAACAAACGACACAAATGATGAGACGAAACAAAACACAGTAGTTTTCCAAACAGTCAGCATTAACGACGTTTCGGGAACTGGAATCTGTTGCCGTCATCAGGTAGACACACAGGGTTCAGGAAAACGAGTGCGACTGATGAGGATACTGGAAAAACCATGGGTTTATATAGGGTAAAGCCTCTTATCGTGCTCAGCCAATGGGAGACGAGCTGTCTCCTGATTGGTCAAGCAGCATGTATTGGCTCTGATTGGTTGTGGTGGGTTGAGTATTTATTTTTAGTTTTCTTTTGACAGTCATTTATTTCGCAATGGAGTATGACCAAGTAAATAAATCCAGTCATGCGCTCCCATTGCACAGTTCTTTCAAAGATCTTAATCATTCCGAGTTCCCAAATAATTTATCAACCTTTACGGCGAGTTGCGTCACAAAATAATCAGCGTAAAATTACAAATAATTTATATGATTTTTATAAACCTTTGTAAAAGCACAAAAATTGTCCTCGTTTATTTATTTATTTGTTATAGTACAATGGTATCTAATTAGGAAACTCAGACACCTTCGTAGTCAACCAAAACCTTAGGATTGTCAGGAGTCGTATGTTTCACATAAACCAGAGCCTCTAGAATGCTTTTTACTGGAACGAAGTAAGTCTACTTATAAAAGAAGTACTGCAGAATTAAAACAGTTAAATAAGTTTAACAGTATTGTGAATATATTTTTAAAAAAACTAATTAGCGAATAGAAATTAAGTTGAGTTGTTCTAAGAGCAGTGATGCGTAGTTATAGAGCGTAATGTCACAATTTCGAAACAAGTTGCGTTTACTTTTATCTTCCATAGTTATTTACGTTAAAAATATTTTAATAGTGTCTGTGCAAATACATTCATAATGCAATTAACTGAATTACCTAAATAACTTGAGTTTCATTGGTTCGCAATGTCAGTAAAAATGCATTGCAATAATAACTTGTAATGTTACATACATACTATTATTTTATTAACAAGAATAACAATGTAGTTATACAAATAATTTCTTTGTAAATTGGGTTTACAACGTATTTCGTTGTAAAAGTATAAAAATTGCCATTGAATACAGGTAAGTTAAGATTTATAGTAATGTTTTCCTTAAGCTTTTTGTAATGTGCGCATTTTCTCATGTTCATAATTTCGTGTGCTGTTTGCGCTTAAGCTTTAAAATGATATTTCTACAAATTGTTACTTACGTTGCTAAGACATTTTACGAGTAACGTATCATTACTTCCAATATTATCAGACTGCAGGGACGCCTACTCAATATACTGAGAGAGGTCTAACCTAGCAGAGTGTTACAGATTCAAAGCGGTTATTTTTATTATGGTATGGAATCGAATATTGTATGGAGTCAATTATTGTATGGAATAGTTTGGATTGCCTCTCCATAGTTGTAATCATAAAGCGTAAGGATTATTAAACCCATGTCACAACACAACAATATTCGTCTAATGTTTTTTAAGTCACATTCTACTTCAAAATACAATATGTTAACTTTAAAAAGCAAATAAAACTAGTAGGTAAGCAATACATATCAAGATCATGAAACAATCAGTAAATAATTACAGGCTGGACATACCTTGAATCTTAGGTTCCCCACAGGCGGCTGAGCATATGGTATTCCTTGAAATTTGTAAAATTCACCTCCTGTCTTCTGTGATGTTTCTTTTTTACCCTGCAGAGATCCTTGAGCAACTTTCACGATGACATCATCTACAGCAGTTGGCTAGAAATACACAAATTATTTTGTAACAAGAAGTGTCACCATGAAAGAATTTAATTTGTAGCAATGTGCACTAAACACTATGACTATCGCATGCATTTTTTAAACCGGAAAAAAAAAGAAATATTCTAATATCTTACGTCATTACAGTCTACGTATTTGAACCAGACAGCAGATCTCTAAACGTTACAACAAAGCAAGAAGTTTATTACAGTTATTAAGCTTCGCGAATCATTTTTATATGAATACGACAGGCAGTTAATATGTCATGGGGATATTTACTATCGTTTGTTCCGTGTTCGAAACCTTGTCAAGATTATTTTGGAAAATTATTAAGATTACTTAGGCATTATGTGAATAAGGAAAAAACTATTCATGTATTAATAACAAAAAACTATTAAACTTAAAAGATTTCTGTGTGTCCAGAAATTCACAAAACGTTTGCAAATGACGAGACATAGTAGAGTTTGATTGCAAAAAAAGTTGTGTTCAGTTCTGCTATACGTTATACGCCTGTGCGTAGGTTAAAGACATCAGAATGTCTTTGAGTCAATCGAGGTCCAAGGCACATGCATACCCTTGAGCTCAAAATTAAGAAACACCAACTGTTCAACGCGAGTCGTTACATTCTGATGTCCTGGCACAAAAATGTATAATTTTTGTAATCAATTTTTCTTGAAATTATTGTTACAATTATTTACATTACAGAACATATGGCAATCTGGGCCTATCTACTCAAGCTCACTGTAAATTTATTTTGTACTTTTACAAGCTTAAATTAGTTCCAATTTTTTTTTTCAGACAGGAGCTACAGGAACAATATCGTAAATCCATAGAATGGATAAAACTATATTAAAAAGAAAAATATAAAAACTTAAATTTATTAATGTTTAATGTTAATTGTGTGTGTGTATATATATATATATATATATATATATATATATATATATATATATATATATATATATAAACTTCGGTACGCTAGCAACTTACAAAACGTTTTCTGTGCCCTACATAAAGAAATACTAAAAACTTGGTCGCAAAAGAAAGTTAATGACACTACAAAAACTGTTGTAAAATGTATATAGTTTGAAAATGTATAGATATGGTTTAGAAACGCATAGAAACAATGCTATAGGACTTTATGATGTACATTTCTAAGCATTTTTGTATATTTTTCAATTAATGTTTGTAATGTCACAAACCAATTTAATAACGAGTTTACAAAAGATACGTTTAGGTAAAACACATACTTTACAGTTCTGAGAGGTAAACATCTGATATTTTACAATTATATATTTTGCCGGACTCGAATCCCGAGCTCCCTGAGCCGTAGTACGGCTAGCATATCAACGACTCTTCGGACATCTTTACTTATAAAAAAATATTTTTATACTCTTTATAGGTACGATATTAAAAATAACTTACCTTTCCTTGCCCATTTGTAATACACGCAACAATAACAGCTAGCGCTGTTAAAATAGACAAACTTTTCATTTTTGCTCGTTCTGACGTTCACTTGTTTGTACAAAATGTCAGTGATCAGCGCAGAGACAAAATATGCGATTGCCGCCGTCACGGAGCGATTTAAGTATTGTCGAGATCATAATAGAAAAACAGATAAGGAAGTAAAACAAGATTAATGTCTTTCTGTGGAGATAGCGTAAAAAGAGTTGCGTAGGTACATTGGCCACTTCTAAAATTACTTACGCACACTGTTGAGTGATAAAATCGTCTCTGCTATACCAAGCGAAGTGGAGCAACGAATACACGTAGAACTCTTCTGGACGACCAGGATATTCAATTCCTGGCTCCGGCCATCCTGAATTAGGTTTCCCGTGGTTTCCCGAAATCACTCCACGCGATTGCTGGGATAGTTCCTTAACAAAGGCCATGGCCGTCTCCTTATCCAGTTCCTGCCCTTGTGCCAAGCTGTGTGTCACCGTCTCAACTAATCTCGCTGTCGAAGAGACACAGTTAACTTACCTCTCTTCCCAGAGTCCACCCAGTCTCTTCTTAACCCGTTCACAGGTCCAGTGACGATCGCGTTTCATGGGAAGTGGTATTAGATCAGCTATACACCATGGCCCGTGACATTGAAGAATCAACCGATTAAAGTATTGTGCTGTTACTGGGGTCGTGAAACTTGAGAATATGTTCCTCGCCTGTTGTTCGCAGCTGGCAGAAGAGAGTGACTGTACCAGTAGAATGGTTCCACTGACAACCTAGTGTTCTGTATAGACACTGCTTAGTAACGCTTCCTTGTGAACACGTCCACGCTGCGCCATTACACACTACAGTTCCTCACAACCCTCTACCACACGCTACATTTGCTGTGGGCCTCCCGCCTAGTGGTGGTAGTGATAAGTGGGCTTTACGTCTCGTCGACAGCGAGGTCAATAATAATAACACGAGCTGGGAGAGGAGTTGGTCAAATTCGGGAAACAACCCCGCCTAGTGATCTCCAGACCTCACAGAAGTCTTCGTAGCTAGTAAACAACGACATTGCTTGCCGCTACAGTTGCACACTCGCCGTTCCGCCTTTCGTCTTCCAAGTCGGGAATTTCTATTCCTATCTCCAAAATTCCAAAATCTTCTGTGCTCGGAGGAAATCGTCCTGATATAGCTACTAGGCTATATAAAAGTCTCCTTCAGCGAAGAGGTCGAGAAGGGTCTAAATGGAACATTGTTAAAAGAACTGCCAGTAAAACTTCGTCTGTAAAATCTGTTTACAGAAAAAGTAGTGAAAATGGCTAATCATAGCATTGTTATGGTTTCGGTGCTCATTTTCCGTCAAATAAAGATGTGTAGTTATATCCTACTGGTGCAGATATAACTTGCGTACTATTGGACTACAACGAGCGTGATCGGGAGTTTCGCCGGCGTCGAATTTCCACCTTTGACGCGTCGGAACAGCGTAGCGATGAGAGCCTGTGTCCCACGCTTGACGAGAAGCATATCGCCTCTATTTGCAGCGCGCCAAACTGGCGTGCAAGGTTTCCGTTGTAGTCTTTTTCCTACAGGACTTTAAGCGGGGACCAAATTTAATGTTTTAATGGTATGAAGTAAAAACCAACGCATGCATCTCGCTCTACACTTTACGAATTCAGGTAATATTTTCGGAGTTACAGCAGTCTTAAAAAAAAAAAAAGTCTTTGGCCATTTTAAGAGGCCCTAAAATCATGTTTCTAGCGAGCATGCTGAATTTTTGAAAACATAGATACATAATATGAATAAGTTAGGCGGTTCTACGTAAAACAGAATACGCGTGACGCGAGGCGCTAAAACTCGCATCTGTCTTCACCTTGAGAACTTCTCTTAAAAACTCACTTGTCCTAGCAAGTTTAGTAAAGTGTTGGGGCAGGTACTAGTGACAATAAATTATTCACTAACTACATACTAACTGACACGTTCTATAACATAAACTTACAATGTTTTTTTTTTGTGTCACAGCATGGGGTGTCTGCTTTGCATAGCGGTTATGTCACACTAGAAATACGATTTTATGAAACTTGGAAAATATTGCCATAAACACGTGGATTATATTTTATATTTCAGTTTACTGGCCCTGCAGAGTCTAACCGCTTTACCGCATCGTGTAACCTACTTTTACTCTATCCACATTACAAATCCTAGATGATAAATACGTCGAAACTACGTCATCGCGATACTCCTCTTAGTTTGGTTGCATGCCATGCTAAGAAGTCACGATGCCTACATATGTTTCAGGCGTCACAATAAATGCAATCATTTCATATATGTACGATTTTATTTTAACTGGCCAACTCTGGCTATTCCCGACAAAACGGCCTTTTTTTTTATTATTATTCATCACCATTTGTTTAACATTCTGGAGTACAATATAAACTGCAGTGAAGTGATTAAAAGTAATACGCAAAAAGAAAAATTGTGCTCAATTTGAACAATGATAGGCCAATGATATTACCAAAACAAATTACTTAGGATGAAGCAACGTTATTCATTTAACTGTAAATAAATTTTTGCTTTTTAACATCAAGTATTCTTTGAAATTTTAATTTATATGTAATCTGAAACTACTTTAAGGACACATCTAAAATCAATTTTCGACTTAGTTTTTAGTGGACTACCACCTATCACCACACATAATTAAATCACTCCGTCATGACTTACCTTGACACACACGCACACAAAAAACTGGTGTTAAAACAGAACCGTCACGGTTTTTTACTATAACATTGTAAAACATTGCAACGTTTGCACTTACGGAAACTAACACTAGTTCAAACGTGTCGCGAAATTCGATGGTTCAAACAAATACGCTGGTTCAAACGTGTTGTGAAATTTGTTTAGTAAAATGTGTCGTAAAATTACCATTTCTGATGTTGGCAGGGCTTCAGGACTTGAATAACTACATTAAGTTTTCTTCTTGCAATGAACACTTTTAAATGGAAAACAAATATATCTAACTCTGTATCACATAGTTGTGTAATAATGATAATTTTGTCAGAAATAACTCCATAAAATGTAATATTATTGAACCTTCTCCTATTGAGTGTAGCTTACATAATTAACAAAAGCAAATTTCGCAATGACACTGGCAAATATTAATTGCTTAAAAATCACATCACAACAGGTCACATTTCATCAAGCAGGTAGGCCTATATACTGAGAGACTTTGGTAAATCAAAGAATATTTTTTTCTTCCACACGAAACCGTCAGTTACATAAGATTTAACATAAACTGCCAGAAAATGAACAGACGGCTTACCTAAAATGCGAACAATCCATGACAGAAAAAGAGAGCACATCATCAGCGATCCTAGCGGTATTGTGTGTTGACTATATTATTCTGGGTTGCCAACATAGCCCATATTGCCTTCGAGTTCGGTATTATTCTCCAACACTGTGAAAAAACTTCCTAAAATGTTTAAGAAGTATTAACCCTAAACACAGTATTGGACAGTTACCACATACTTCCGCCTTGTAAATATGTAAACTTTTGCAAACGTCACAATACAAGTCTGGTAACTTCAGCATTTATTTGACTGTTTTTTTATGTTTACGATTGCTACCACGGATTTTAGGAACCAATTTTACCGTATCTACTTTATTAAACTCTTATACGCACGTGTGGAAAATTTACGAACTATTCTTACAGCGAACGTATTTGACATTGACAATGTAGCAAATAATGTTACGTTACTGTTTTAGTCACTAAATCTTTTTAGAGTAAACAGCACTTTATACTACGGGGTGAAGAATGTGCGCACTTTGCAAACAGGTGAGACTAAATAGGAGATGAAATCCAAACTTGCCTATACTCCCCTTGTCATAGTGGATGGTACAATGTTTGAGAACTACAGCGAGGCTGTCGAGTGTGTTACACTCATTACTGATCTCAGTAGAATTAACATTTCTTATAACAGAACAAATTGTGCCCCATTGAAACAGTTAGTGCAAACCTGCACACTGTACCAAGGTGCAGTGTTTATATTACATACAGCAGAGCTTTTATTGGACTTTACTTCTTGCCGACAGCGATTTCATAAGGTATGATTACACACAACTTCCACACAAGGGCAGAAACTTGGAAAGGAGTCGGCCATGGCCTTTTCTAAGGAACCATCGCAGTATTTGTGTGGAACGAGTTTCGGAAGTTACGGAAAACCGAAATTACGATGGCCGGAACCAAGGTCGCACTCACGCCCTCTTGAATGAAAGATGCGTCACCTAGCTCGGTTCTGAGGAGAGAGACGAAAGTAAACAGTAGGGCGGTAGGCCCTTGTGTGCATGTGTACATGTATATATATACATAAACTGGATACTGAGGAATCATGTGAACGTTAATTCTCAAGTTGTAACATTTCTTTAATTTACTACAACTTAAGTGGTAAATAGTTGGCATCCAGCTCGATTCCCATCTTAAAAGAAGAATTTTCCTCTTTGAAAGGTTTGCTTCCAGGATTTTGGAACTTAGTCATAGCGTTTCTTCACCCCGAAATAAGGATGAAAATCATTTTGAATAGTTGGCCTACGACGCGCCATGATTTTCACTATCGTAAATTTATCTCTTGAAGATTTTTATTTTTGGTTTCGTCTCAAAATATAATATTTGTTGTTCACTGCCCTACAATTTTCAATAAATCAATAATGACTGATATCACGGAGGACCTAGGGGAATACCACATTTCTGTTTACATTTTGTTGTATCAGAGAATTTCAAGCAGATGAACAGGCAGATAGTTGATAGTACGCAAACATAAGATAAAGTGTTATTTCTGCTATACTCACCTTCACCGTTATCAAGCTTCTTGAAGGACAGTAATGATACGGTAAAATTTGTTACGTCAATTTATCATATGACAAAAATGGTAATAATTTTAAACTCATTTGGCACTTAATTGTTATCATTGTACCGTACAATGATAACACTAAATTCCAAATGAGTTTATAATCATCAAAAATTAAATATTCATAAATATATGTCAGCCTATAATAAATAGAGCGCTAAAACAGGGAGGTAAGACAAGGAATTAACGTCTTATTAATATTTTATTTGGAACAGTAAGGAAAATTCCTCTACTGCTGTTTGGTTCATAACGGAATAAACAAGAAAAGTTTTTTGGAGAAGTTTTGAGCAACTATCATTGTTAGATTATGTAACCTCAACTGCCCTAATATGTAAATTACATACTGCAATAGAAAATATCTTTTAGACACAGTTTTTGCTTTATTGCTTATGAATATTTTAAGACACATATTGCAGTATATTATTTAATAAGTTTCGTATGAGTAACAGAGGACATAATACTTTGCAGTAACATTCGTTATTTGAGCAATTATTCAAGTAAAAAAATGTATAAATCTAGAGTTCACAAAAATTTAACATAGTCAAAGAATATTAAACACATTGAGCTTACATGTGGACTCATTGCTTTGAAAACATACCCTACAAAATATATTATAGAGTTGCATTTATGTTCTTGTATGCTTCAGTAGCTGCAGTTTGCAAATAATCAATAATATGAATATGTTTTATACGACGAAACTATCTCAAGTTCTGGTGTTATAAGCAGAATCGTGTTTAGAACACTACAGTATGTACCAACATTTTCTCTATGCATGAAAGAGTTCACCGACTGACTGATTGGCATATAAAACTGCAGCCCATACTACTGGGTCTAGAAACGTGAAATATTGTATGTGTGTTCACTTTAGATCGCAGACGATCACTAAGAAGCGATTTTCTGAATTCGATCCCTATGGGAATGAAAAAAGTGAAACGTGTTTTCTAGGCTTCGTCTACACAGCTCGAACCCGAAGGCCTGTCATCGTGACTTGTACTTCAGTGTGCTAATCATAAACGTGACATGCATATTAGTCAATTTAAGGATGTTTCGAAATTCGTCCTTTAAGGGGATGAAATGACCTGCTACGTATTTTAAATTTTATATATATATATATATATATATATATATATATATATATATATATATATATATATATATATATATATATATACAGAACCCTTCGGGATGCAGAGTTCTGCATCGCTTAAAAACAATGCTCATGTGAATACCCAAAAAGTATTCTGAGGATTTTTCGAAGTTTTACTCCCAAGGAGTTTTTTTATTAATTGTCTGTACATCTCAAACCCAATTTCCTGTCATCGTGATTAATAACTTCAATTTAATACGTTGACAAATATCTAAGATAGGACTTCAAGACGTTTCGAAATTCTTTAATTAAGTGAGTGAAAATACGTGAAATATGTTTGCGATTATTCTTCCGAACCAGTTGAGATATCTAAGTGCTGTTTTCTTCATAATTATGTTTACTTACATATCCAAAATACGATTTCAGGACTTAATTCGACTACAAAGACGTAAAAAAGGATACAATGAGTTTTCGATTAAGTATCTATATATCAATCCCACACAAATTTTAGACATCAACGCGATTTTTGCTGAAGATTAATGCTTGCTTAAATACCAGAAATGTAGTTTCTTTAATTTTTGAAATATGATAGGCCTACCTAAATGGGTGAACATTGAAATTGGGGTGAAATGTGTTTTTAATTAACCGACTACATATATCTAACTCAGCGGGTTGTCGTCACGATTTTCACTGAAACGTGACGTCCGTAAAATAGCCTGAACTGTCTGTAAAGTAGTTTTAAATACAGACCTTAGGGGTAAAACGACATGGAATGTGTTTTAGATAAATCCATAAGTGCTACCAAACCCGCCGAGATAGAGTTGCTTTTCACTTTATGACGATGAATTCGTAAATTCCCGTAAACAGATTTCAGAACTTTTCTATATCCAAACTCTTAGGACTGTGAAGGAATGAAATATGTTTTTAAATGAATCATTGGTTATTCTTTGGCGCAATAGATCATCGTCGTGATTTTCATTTTAAATGGATACTTTTACATGTTTAACCTATTACGGTATGATTTTACAAATTGTATTTCTAAAGTGGTGAAAAAGATATAAAATTGGTTTCCAGTTACCCAATTGTATCTACCTTTTGATATATATATATTTTTTTCATCAGAGAGATGTTTACATAAATAACTATCTCAGTTTTATACTAAGAAAATACTGTATCCGTCAAATATCAGGGAGGAAACGTAGTCTTTGTAATAATTTCAAAGCAGACGATAAAAAAAAAGCAATTACGGCCATAGAGAAGTAATTTATAGGGAAGGTAACGTTACGCAATTATTTCGTTACATATGGTTCTACAACCTTTGCGTACCCAGTGACTGAATAATTTATTTATTTTCAATAAGCTCCGACAGTATGTATTGAGGGCATTGTCATCAATGGTCGTGCTCGAGGTAAATTAGTCATCATACCATACGTACTACTTATACCATCCGAATACTCTCTTACAGTCAAGGTCTGTTTTGATATGTCAATAAATGAATCGGTCATTTGAGAAACCTTAATGTCCACTTTTTTTGGCAAAATGGAGGTATCCACAGAGATCATTAAAGAATACAAGCTGCATCAGTTCATATTAAAACAACACATGTCCATACACAAATAACACAGAAACCAAATGGTACAAGATTCCAGTTCATTGAGAAACCCGGACATGAGGGGTTTCTCAATTAAATTCCTTGTCCTAGACATGAGGGGTTTCTCAAATAACTGCCTCTGCCGTCTATAGAGTGCAGCACCTCGTAGGACATATTGTGCTATAGCCTAGGCTATGAATAGGGCCCGGTTGTTTCGCGAAAAATTTTTGCCCCACTTTGTTTCAATGCCTTACGTGCACACCTGCAGCTCAACTTCATGGCTATTGACAGAGTATTTTTTTGGAGACTCGATAATAATTTGACTGTTCCAATCAGTACACAGATAACTGCCACGCATCATATCTGTGATTTGAGGGTTTAACCTCCACACGCTGGGTGTTGTGGCATCCAATCACTGACCACACAGCAGAGCTACAAGTGAGCACGTAAGGCACTAAAACAAAGTGCTGCAAAAATATTTTCGCGAATACTGCCGGGCCCCAGCTATGAGCAGATATTACAGCTATTGCACGGAAAGGCCCAAACGAGGTATGCTCATTTTTGCTAGATATCATGAACAATTATATTTAACATATGTATCTGTTTTCTGATGAATCAGGGGGTCAAGATAAGAACAGCACTGTAGTGAGGTTTTTGTTGGCTGTAGTGGAGACAATTCAAAATTACTTTCCGATCAGATTGTACTAATTTTTATCTTGCTATTGGGATTTAAGTGTCGTTAAAAGGAAAATTAATAGAACTGATCGGAAATATACACCAATATAATATGTAGAGACTAAAGTACAGTCTACACGCCATCCTGGCAAATATACTGTTACATGCAGTGTGAGGGCTGGGTGGTTGGAAGCTGTGTCGCAACACCGTGTGGACTGGCCAATGATTCACGAGCCGGGCGGTTGTGTGATGGAAGTCACGTCGAAACTACGTCATAGATACCTGTCCCAACTACGCTTTTACCCTACGAGGCGGCCTACGAGACTCAAGTCACGTCCGAAACATGATGAAATGTCTATTTTTAGACTCCTGTAATGCGGTGGTTCCCCTACTGTTTCGCCGCAGCAGGATAAGTAGCTATAGCTGTCCACGCAAAAAAAACAGTCTAAAGTTTGTCCCTGCCGCTAACAGCGATTTCGCCTGGGCCTTATTTAAAGTTCTGCAAATTTTAAGTTGTGGGGTAGCTACAGATATCTAAAGGTAAGTGGTTAATCGAATCAAAAACGGCTGTTTTATGCCGTTAGAAAGTTTTGGTGAAAAAAGTTTTCGCGAAAACATATTTGGTGCCCCAGCCTTGAGATTAGTGAGATGATATATTATGTGAGCTAATATTGTCGAGGAACCAAAGTAGAAAGTGAACTGCATAATCCATTTTACCCCTTTTAAACGGCTACATGTAAATTGCACTGATTCTATCTGCCTTGATATCTCGATTGGTCCGATAGATATGGAGGGATAATCGAAAACACATTTAATGTATTTTTACCCCTTTAATTAAATAATTTCGAAACGTCTTTGAGTCCTGTCATAGACATTTGTATAAGTAACCAATTAAAGTAAAAATCACGATGATAGCCAATTGTGTTTCAAAGATATAGACGATTAATGAAAACACATTTTGCCCCTTTTTTACTGATTGGGAGTCGATTTTCTAAAAAATCCTAAAACTGCTTTTTGGGTATTTACGTAAGCCATATTTTGAAGTGAATACCAACTCTTTAAACAGAAGGATTCGATAGATATAGATAGTTAATCGGAAATACATTTAAGGTCTTTTCACCCCCTTAACTGATGAATTTCGAAAAATCCTTAATTGGCCAATTTGAAATTTTATGAGTGTCCTATTAAAGTAAAAATTACGATGACAGGTCGTCGGGTTCGAGCTCTATCGACGTTCCTTCGGAAATACATTTCACCCTTTTTCACCCCCTTAGAGGTCGAATTTCGAAAAATCCCTTCTTAATGCTCGCCTACGACCATAGGGGAACCCACACAAAAAATTCCACAGACTCTAGGTTCAGTGCTTTAGGCTGCAGTTTGATATGTCAGTCAGTCAGTGTTCATTTTTATGTATAGAGATGGTTGCTGTCACGTCAGTTAGGCTACTTCATGCAAGTGTTGTGCAATTTTACAATAGAGGGCAGATAACGTAGGACTGAAAAACTGCTGGTCAGTGAGTGAGTGGACAGTTATGTTTTGTTATCAGTATCACGGGTGGCATTAACTGCCGGCTGGCGTATCTAGACGCTGAAAGGAAATGCTGACACGACGATAATGACAGCTCAATCTCGTGTTCCATGTCTCGAAAACAAGATTGAGGACAAACATTTTGGTAGCTTCTCACACTCAGTAAACAATGATCTTTTAAAGCGGCATTGTCTTTATGTACTACACTGTACCCTTATTTCGTGTAAGATATACAGTACGTATCATTATTATTTGTATTTGCGTAATTATTTTTAATAATACAGTGTCCTATTTAAGTATTGTTAATGTGTAATACATATACTCATTTAAGAATGAATAATGAATATCGTGTTTATAGCACACTAGTGTGTGTTGAATGCTACCTTTTTTAAGGCGTGGTTTTGTGTCTCATTGCATTGAAATACTGCTGCAAAAATGCACTAAAGTAGAATTTGAGGTTCGTTGCAAATATGGCTATAAAATAATTAGTGATAGTTTTATAACAACAGTTTTATGTAGTGGTTAGTTGGAGCGTGTAGTATTTTTATAGCGAGTCACTATACTTTGAATTGTATAGTAGTGCGATAATTTACGTCGAAAGCTCTTTTTTTTTCGGGGGAGGAATGTAGTAGATGTAGTTGTTGAACACTTGGGCTTGTGGGGGAGGGGGGCAAAGATTCGGGTCCCCTCCCTCTTTAAGAAAAATTTGGGGTTTCAAGGCAAAAAATAATGATTCCATTTAAGCATTTTTCATAAATATAGATATAATCTATATAGCTAGTTAGCTGAATTAAATTGCGTTTGTTCAATATAAAATGGTTTTAGTGAAAAATGTTGCAACCACACAGTTAAATTACCTACTGGAACCTTGACACCCGCAAATCTGTATTTAAATACCAGGACATACCTGAATATTCTGAATATTACAAGATGCAGTTTTAAAAATTTTCGGCACCTGTATGCAAACGTAAATTACTGACTTGTTACAACGCTGAATATCACAGTAGGCTACATAGTTACACTCATTTGCTCAGTACTGATGATGTATACAATAGTTTTTAACACACTTTACGCGTTTCACTTGCTGTATTTTTTGTTAATTCTTAAAGTAAAAATCATTTAATCTTAAACTTGATTGTCAATTACCACAGCAAATGATGTTCACTTATTTCTATTTAATATTTTATTTTACGGAAATATTAAAAATTATTTTTGCGATTGGTATATATTTTGAAAACAAGTGAAATGAAAATAATAACGTTCACTTTTCCTTTCTCTTTTTGTCTACCTGAATGTGGAAGTTTCATAATTTTGGTACGGAATGAGGCACGCACACTGAAATATTTTTTCGCAAGGGGCCCAAACTTCAAGGGTTGATTTCATTACTCTAACAGCACGGCAACGTTGCCTGCACGTTGCCTGCACGTTACACTGTAACATTGTGACGTGTTTACAACGTGCTGTGATGTGCCAGAAACGTGCAGAATAGATGCAGGCAACGTGCCAACGTCTCGTGCAGGCAACGTTGCAACAATGAGACGTTGCCTGCACTACGCCAGCACGTTGCCAGCGCTTCGAAAGCACAGACTAGAACAGCCTTATTTCAAAACTTCTAGATTCATTTTTTTATCTGCCATACACATTTACACAAAGTGCAAATATTTACATCATCACTTAATGTCAGAATGATGAAATGTGAGTACGAAAAATTACCATTGTTTGAATTGATATCGATCATTTGAATGTATAATTACTGATATGAAAAGTATTACACTATTAATGGTACTTAAATAAAATAAAATGCTTATCATTCCTGTCATAATAATATTAAGTGAATACTGAATTGTTTAATGTTAAATATTGTTTCCCAATTTTTAAAATTTCTAAAATACAGTTAATGGGATACCACAATAGCTCATGTAAAACAGAATTTTTTTATTATTTGTACATGTAAAACAATAGCCGTTATTCATGTATGGCATCTGTTGGTCACAAATGAAACTGGTATGGTAGGGAAAGTCACAACTGTAACATTTCTGGCACGTGCTGCGAGGTCCCATCAGCAACGTTGCCCATGTAACGCTTCTGGAACATGCAGACAACGTGCTGCTAGGTTGCCTCGGAAAAGTTGCTACTGAAACATTTCTGGTACGTGCAGACAACGTGCTGCTAGGTTGCCTCGGCAATGTTGCTACTGAAACATTTCTGGTACGTGCAGACAACGTGCTGCTAGGTTGCCTCGGCAATGTTGCTACTGAAACATTTCTGGTACGTGCAGACAACGTGCTGCTAGGTTGCCTCGGCAATGTTGCTACTGAAACATTTCTGGTACGTACTGCTAGGGTTCCTCGGCAATGTTGCTACTGAAACATTTCTGGTACGTGCAGACAACGTGCTGCTAGGTTGCCTCGGCAATGTTGCTACTGAAACATTTCTGGTACGTGCAGACAACGTGCT